>PITA01004474.1:0-122956 GCA_004023965.1 Spilogale gracilis
AAGGAAAAAAAAAAAAAAAAAAAAAAAAAAAAAAAATTATACTCCAAACACTGTCCTGAAGCAACGTGGTGATCATCAGGCAGGTAGGAGACCTCCCCAGAGACTAGCCTGCCATCAGCATTTTGTCTTACTGATCTAGCTGCTCTCCACAGATGCCAGATGTAATGTGCTCATAAGTAGCCTGTAATACTGTTCGTCCCAGTTACACGGTCTTCCGTGTGTATGGAAACCTCCGGCTGTGGGAAGCATGGCTGCAGATGACTAGCTGAAAATAAAACTAAACTCCAGGCTGAAGATATCACCATGCTTTAAATTAAGCGTCTGGAAGAGCTGCTTCATTTGTGGCATACTTCCCCTCTCTCACATTTACAAATACAGACTAAGAATACAGTGACCCTTGAACAACACAGGCTTGGACCACATATGTTTTTTCCCCCAATAAACGCAGTACAACAAATGTATTTTGTCTTATGATGCTCTTTTCCCTAACTTTATTATAAAAATAGAGTATATAATACATATAACATACAAAGTATGTGTTAATTAACTGTTCATGTTACTGGTAAAGCTTCTGGTCACAAGTAAGCTATTGGTAGTTTAGCTTTTGGGGAGTCAAAAGTTATACCCAGTTTTCTCAACTGTGCTGGGGGTTGGTGCCCCCAACTCTTGTGTTGTTCAAGGGTCAACTGTACTCTCTTTAGTAAATAAGTAAATCTGGTAAATAAGCCATTTTGACTAAAAGTATAGTAGTTGTGTATGAGTAAAGCTTCCTCCATTTAAGTCTTACAAATGTTGCTGACTTTAATGTAGAATGCTACTCTTTGAGACATCTAATAACTATAAATATCAATATTCTAAAGCACATTGCAGAATTACACACCAAGAGAAATCTCAGGGAGCAATCATGCATATCCTTTTAACCTAAAGAAAAAAGCCCTGCTACAACTTCAAGCAAATGCTGTTATGGCCCTAGGCTTTTATTAAAATGCCTAGAAAATTTTTTTTCCAACTTCCCTTTGTAACTCATTCCACTGCCTCTCATAGACGAGATATCTTTTGGAATTTTTAATCAAAATCTCTTTGGCTGTGATGAGTAATAATACCTGTTAAGTTAAATTACATCTGGCATAAGCAGTATACTCACAATTTTACTTATCAAGTGAAATCAAACATCTGATTAAAAGGATTCTTATAATATGAAAGGCATCCTAAATTCTGGAAACACTTCAACTTTATCATTACAGACAAACTTGTTTGTGATTAAATTCACCTACATTAGACAGGCTCTAATTGTTGCATAAGAAGAACAGCTGTTTTCAACTGCAATTACTTTGTAAGGCATAGGCTTTCTACTGGCTTTTAAACCTTCCCAGTCCTAATTTCTTGAAGGCAGTAACTCCAGTTCTCATTTCCTGTCTTAAGGAAAGAAATCCAGGCTACAAGCAAATTTACCACCTTAATGACTACTGAATTTCTATTTGAATAACTAAGCAAGCTTGTTAACTAAACTTCATCAGAGGTAACTGTCCCTACTGCTTATGGGAATTAAATTTTTATGTACATTGTGCACATTCACACATATTAGCTACATAAATCAAAAGATAACTTTCCCTGGTGTTTCATCTAATCTGATAGAAATAGTTTCATTTCTGTGATAGTTAAACCTCCTCTTTTGCTCCACTGGGTCTCTGCTTTGTTCTATGTTGCCGAGCAACCAAGAGGAAGAGGATGGGGTGCTGGCAGAGAATTTCAGTGGTATTATTCAGGCCAAGTAAATATTAAATCACTTACTAAAATTCTTACTAAAGTGAGCACTAATAAAATGTAGGGAGTTCCTATGTGTTCTGTGGTCACTTTATAAATTAAAGGTTGATCACGTGGATATGACTGAGTAGCGTTTTCCCCGTGCTTCCCTTGAAGTATAAAGTAGGCGAAAGCATTATGAGGGAAGACAAAGTAGATAAAATTTGTTTTGCAGTGTCTATTAGGGAGTAAAAATGTACACTTCCTCTTTTTGTAGTCAATTGCTTTGATTTTTGTCTCTCATTTAGATTTCTTTCATTTTATAGGAAGAAATTGAGCAAATTAATACATAAATCAAGGTAAATGAACAGAGATTTACTATATTTATATGCTATCATATTAATGCTTAATTCATTGTTTTTATTGCATTTTTGTAATTCTTTACAATCTTTTTTGGTATTTGAGGCAGTACATAAACTTTCCAAATAGGAAAGCCATTCTATTTTATTGGCTTTTAAATAAGTAAGGGTATGTATTTAGTCTTTCAAATATTTATATATTCATAAAATTCACTGATACATAAAATGATGAAAGAGAACATACATGCATTATTTAGAGACCTAGTGGGCAAATTTAAACTGTTTATGTTGATTTCCTTATTTAATTTTCTCATATGAGAAATGAAATACATGTTCACTGACTTTACGAGCTGATCGTTAGTGTACACGATTCCAAAAATTTAATTGTGGCCCTTGCTATGAATTTTCCCGTAGAAAAAAAGAAGCTAAAGGTCCAGGGCTCTCACAAGACTCTATTAAATCCATAATGTGCCTGATATATACTACTAATAGTATACAGAACTTCTCCACAATGTGGAGTCATGTTTTAATGGGAAAGTGTCTTAAATAGTCAGTTTTGAGTACTATGGTTACATATTCCCCTACACATATCTTGGAAATAGAATTAGGCCCATCTCAATAATCTCCCTTCTGTAGAAAGCCCTCTGACCTATGAAACAGAAATCTCTAAATGTCTGAAAAGTATGTAGATTGGATATTTGTTCTGGGAGTAATTTCTCTTTTGCATGCCATTGGAAATGGCCTACCTGTTTCCTTCTCCATTGATCCTGCATCTACTTCAGCCCACATGCTCTCTCCTTACTTAGGTACCAGAGAGATAATGGAGCTTGAGAGTCTACATGTCCAACCAATTTTCTAAAAACTTTAAAAAATTAATTTTATTATATTTAAAAAGTGGCATAATCAAAAAGGATAGAAACAAATCGTGCTCACAAGGCATCTCTGGCATACATATATTTTCCATGTTTAGAAACCTCTAGGGTAGAGAATAACAGAAGAGAATTAATATTTTGTACTCATCCATTTTCAAATAAAAATAGATTATACTAAAATCTATCATACACCACTGTGAGATCTAAATATATAAATTTTCCAATCATGCAATTCCTTGGTAAGTCACTTCTTCTAATTACCAAATTCTAATTTAAATATGCTTTTCTTTTCTAAAATTAGTTTCACAAGATGAGTAGGGTATTTACAATATGACTAACAAATTTACCTAATAACAAAATATGAACAGCTTGTATCTGTTAATAATGTAGCAAAAAAAAAAAAAATCACCATTCAATTTTTTGGACTCCATACTCTGTTTTGCCTACCATGAATATTTCAGAAGTGTTAATCTTTAATTTACCACCATGATATTGCTGAATACTCATGACAAACTTAAAGATATTGCTGGTGCTCATGACATACTACTTATAAACATATCCAAAGCAGCCAAAAAAAACCTCCCCAAACAAAAAACAGATCAAGACACAATGTTGACTCTATGAGTAGACACAAGTCTTCATGCACAAATGAAGATTTGAAGATACAGAAATAATGACTATTTAGAAGGTGAATTTGAAGTTCTTTAGCTGTGAAGCCAAGGTGGTAAGAGGCTTAATTTTTAAATTCAGCCCCATTTTTTTTTTAAAGATTGTATTTATTTATTTGAGAGAGAGAAAGAATGAGAGAGACCATGAGCTGGGGGAGAGACAGATGGAGAGGGAGAAGCAAATTCCTCACTGAGCAGGGAGCCAGATGTGGGGCTAAATCCTGGACCCTGGGATCATGATCTGAGCTGAAGTCAGATGCTTAACGACTGAGCCACCCAGATGCCCCTAAATTCAGCCCCGTTTTTAACTGTTATGTTGGACAATTTATTTAAACTGAGTTTAAGCTGCTTAAATGGTGGTAGTAAAATACAGTTATGAATTTCATTGGGAAATATATGAGAAAATGCAGGGAATGTACCCATGTGGGTACTCAATATCAGTTCTCTTATTTTCTTTTTTCTTTTTTTTTTTTTTTAAAGATTTTTATTTATTTTACAGAGAGAAACACAGCCAGAGAGGGAACACAAGCAGGGGGAGTGAGAGAGGGAGAAGCAGGCTTCCCACCAAGCAGGGAGCCCGATGTGGGACTTGATCCAGGGTCTTCGGGATCATGACCTGAGCCGAAGGCAGTCGCTTAACCAACTGAGCCACCCAGGCGCCCCGTTGTTCTCTTATTTTCTTTTTCATTTTTTTTCCTTTTTTTGGAGGGCGGGAGAAGAGAATGAGGGTAAGTACCATAAAAAGTGGCTCCCTAGACACACGGTATCCATAAATATTTAGTTCTTTCCTCTCTGCCTTTCCATGTCCCTAGTTTCAGTAACAAATAACAGGTGTTTGAAATAAAAGGCAAGTTAAAATGAGCTCTGGCATTTTACCACAATAAAAAAAAGAAATGAGGGAAAGGAAGGAAGGAATTCTGGCCTACTCTTCCATCTGGAATAGTTAAGGTACTATATCCCCCCCCCTTTTTTTTTAAGATTTTATTTATTTATTTGACAGAGAGAAATCACAAGTAGGCAGAGGGGCAGGCAGAGAGAGAGGAGGAAACAGGCTCCCTGACAAGCAGAGAGCCCGATATGGGCCTCGATCCCAGGACCCTGAGATCATGACCTGAACCGAAGGCAGAGGCTTTAACCCACTGAGCCACCCAGGCGCCCTCCTATATCTCCCTTCTTAAGAAGGGTGCCTTACAGCCCTTAGAAGGACCTGGACCTAGTTCCCTGCCTCCCTGTGCAGTACTGTCTACTGTGTCATATGCAAGCATATTTCCTTCTTGAATAATTAAAGTTCGAACATATTAGCAATCCTAGAAAGTGATTTTATTACATGAATATGCCAATTTTTTTTTTTTTTTTTTTTTTTTTAAATGATTTTATTTATTTGACAGAGAGAAACACAGCCAGAGAGGGAACACAAGCAGGGGGAGTGAGAGAGGGAGAAGCAGGCTTCCTGCCGAGCAGAAAGCCCGATGTGGGGCTCGATCCCGGGTCTCCAAGATCATGACCTGAGTCGAAGGCAGTCGCTTAACCAACTGAGCCACCCAGGTGCCCCGAATATGCCAATTTTTGATAACTGCTACACCATAATAAACATATTTGCATTTTTACAATTCTCTCCGCTGAGGAGAGAGCCCGACGTGGGCCTCGATCCCATCCTGAGATCATGACCTGAGCCGAAGGCAGAGGCTTTAACCTAATGAGCCACCCAGGCACCCGATTTTTTTTAAAGGATATAACCACCGTCAAGTTACCAATGTGTTATAGGTGATATATACATTTTTTAAAAATATTTTATGAAAGAGAGATAGTGAGAGCAGGAACACAAGCAGGGGGAGTAGGAGAGGGAAAGCAGGCTTCCTGCTGAGCAGGGAGCCATCGGGGCTCCATCCCAGGACCCCAGGATCATGAGCTGAGCTGAAGGCAGACGGTTATGGACTGAGCCATCCAGGCGCCACTATAGATGATATTTTGATAACTCTAAGGTACTTTTTTTCAGACCTAACCACTGGTTGGCTTTAATACATGAACACATTTGGAATACTAATATGCCTGCCTCCTGTTAGATGGATATTCTCTTCTGTTCTCTTGCACCCCATCTGTTATGGCAGAGGAAATCAACAACCTTGGGAACCCACAGAACACGTCTGACAGCTGCAGGGCTCAGATTCTCAGTTCAACAAATTGTGATTCACTAAGACTCTGTGACAGGAAAAACATTCTCTACTACAACCTAGTGGGGTGATGTGTTAGTGTGTGTGAGCCTGAGTGTGAACATGTGTGTGTGTTCTGTGTGTGGTTTAATTAGTTTAGCTAAAGGAAGAACATGCTCCTACTTTTTTATTTTAATCACAACTGATATTCCATTGCTCTTTCATGAGCTTAAGGCAACACTGCATTCTATCACGTGCTCTTACTATATACTAAGAGCACAGGGCAGAGTGATCATGCTCAAAAATCTCACCCTGGCAAACATATCCTCATCTCGACTAAATTCAGCTCAAAATAACAATAAAATGGTGTCTTTTGTTAATGCCCACTTTTTATTTCCATTAGAACATTACCATTCTCCTCATGCTTTCTTTCACTTGCTGACATTACTTTAAGGCCGATAATTTTGTCTGGTCCCTAGACATGAATACTGTCACAGGTACACAACCTGTTTTGTTGTTTTAGGACATTGTGACCTCACCCCGTTGTCCTTGGTTCTAACTAGATTTAATACAAATTACGGAGCCAAAGAAAAAGTACAAGAGAAATTATAAAAAAGGGGTTTTTATACAGCCTTCACCCTTTCTTGGCATTTGTTCCACACTCCAGCTTATATTATTTTTCGATGTAAAGTCACTACCCAAAATGTACATTGTTTTTTTCTTTTTCTGTGACTTCTAGACAAACGTCCACTTCCACTGCCTTCTGCAGGGCTGGCATCCTTCCCAGAAACAGGTTTGAGAAGTTTCCGATTATCAAGGAAATTACTAGCAATAAACTAAGAGGAAATCCAAAATTAAAGTCTTTTACCTAAAAATTAAAAAACAAACAAAAAAAGAGTCAGGGACAGTAGGGTGTGTCCAAAATTTAGGACCGCACAGAGAGGAGCAGTAAACAGTTTAGGATCAAAGGTATGGAAGGCAGGCTGCCAGGCTGCTGGCAGAGGGACAACACGGTTTAGTCACGTGCAGCTGCTCTATAATTATGGGAGCTTCCTGCCTCTGCTCCTGCAGAAATTTGGGGCTGCTTCTGACACTCTGACCAGAGGGTGCTCACTCAGTACTGACTCTTGTGATGAGCTGAAAGCAGGAACTGGCGCAATCTCCGGGAACCATGTAGAGAAGGGCTCTCAGTGAGCCTCAGCTTCTCCCTCCAGTCATTAAGTCCCCTAGGAGTTTAGCAGATAAAACTTCCCGAAGATTCTGGTAACTTCTAGGCTTAGGGACAACATTCATAATTAAGTTGATACCTTTTCCCTCTCAAATTAAGGATGTCTTTGATAATCATCTCTGAAAACTCTCTTAGCCTTGATTCTCATTTGCATCTTCATCCCATAATAGCAATTAATAATAATAAATAACAACTAGTTCTACTAGGACTACCAATTTTGGACAAGATGAAGAATTACCACAGGCTGCTGGACTCCTTTCGCAGCTGAGTCCCAAAGATATTACAGATAAGACTGAAGCCTGGTGGTTTTCAGAACTTTACTTAGCAAAGAAAACAACAAAAGTACCACCAGATAAGAAACCCCAGGAGAGGGGCACCTGGGTGGCTCAGTCAGTTAAGCGTCTGCCTTCAGCTCAGGTCATGATCACAGGGTCCTGGGATTGAGCACTGCACTGGGCTCCCTGATTAGCAGGGAATCTGTTTCTTCTCTCCCTTTGCCCCTCCTTCCCCCAATACCCGCCCTCCCCCCCAACGTGTGCTCTCTCTCAAATGAATAAATAAAACCTTAAAAAACAAAACAAAACCCAAAAAACCCAGGGGACCAGGAAGAAGCTCTCCTAATATAGATGGCAAAGATAAACTCTAAAGAGATAGAGTCAATAGCCACAGAATGGAGAAGGATTGGGAAGGGCTCAGTCTGGCCCTTTTTCTCTCCTAGAGTTCCCTGATGAAAATATTTCTTGCCTAGTCATCATGATGTAACGAAGAAAGCAGCCCCACCTGCCGAGCACCATTCAGAAATAACAAGGTAACATCACAGCAGCTCTGGAGTTCTGCTGGAGTGTGGAGCCTCTACCAAAGGTTGCAGGCCCAAGTGTTCTCTACTCCTCTTCTGCACCTATGTAAACTCCAGAGGACAGAGATTTTTGCTGGTTTTCCTTCCTCAGACTGAGGGTAATACCTGGTACATGATAGGTAACCACTAAACGGCTGATGAATGAAAGACTGAAGCACAATGAAAGTGATTTTGGTGGTGTCCACAGATGCCCACCCTAGGAAGAGGTACCGGTCTCACAAAATGTACCACACAATGACAGATCCTCTTTGAAAAATATCTTGCAGGATGAGTTACACCAAGAAGAGAAATGAATCCCACATCAAACAACATGAGAATCAATGGCAAGTAACAATGTAGTAAATTTATAGTTACATGAATAAGAATAAAAAATATAGAACAGGGGCACCTGGGTGGCTTAGTCAGTTAAACATTTGACTCTTGATCTTAGCTCTGGTCTTGATCTCAGGGCCATGAGTTTAAGCTCTGCATTGGGCTCCATATTAAGCATGGGGCCTACTTAAAAACAAGTACATATATAGAACAAAACTCTATATGATGCCAACATGAAAAGAAGAGAGGTCACAGTAGGGAGATGAATTCAGACTGACAAAATTCTTACTGAGGGGGAAGACAGAGATACTAAGTTAGATACCATTAGAAGGGAAAAACAAATAAAATCAATCTTAATAAGTCAGATATTGGTCATAAGAAAAAAAGCCAGAATTTCTAATATTCAAATAAAAAGAATAAAGCCTCAGTTGTAAACAACAGAAAGTAGAAAAGGAGGGGGGGCGAAAGAAGAAAACATGGTGAATAACAACATGAAACAAGATGGCAGAAATAAGTGATGATGACTAAGTCACGAGGATGAAAAGAATAGCACGGGGGATACAGTGAAAGGTACTGTGAAAGTGTTGTATGGTGACAGATGGGAGACACACTTGTGAGCACAGGAGAATGTACAGTTGTCCAATCAGTATGTTTTCCACCTGAAACTAATGTAACATTGTGTCAGCTATACTTCAGCTTAAAGAAATGGCAAAAATAAAGCCTTCGTACAATAAATAGGATAAGAATACATTTGTTAAATTCAGTGATCAAAGACTGACTCAGATCAGGTTTACAAAATATATAGCATTAAACTGACCACAAAAGACAAAATAAGACTGTTGGAGGAGGAGGAAAAAAAATTTATAAGATAAACGTTAACCAAATGAAAAATACCTAGTAGGGCAATTTAAAAAGACATATAATTTGCTCAAAAAGGCAACATATCAATATAGGTAACATATAATAATATATATCAATAAGATATAATGCTCATAAATATATGTGCACCTAATATATAACACTAACTGATAGAACCATGATAAGAAACATGTATAATTTTTCATTGGAAATTTTAATACAACTCTTTCAGAAATGGAGGAGAAAAATAAACAAATATGTAGTAAATGTGAATTACACCATTAATAACCACAATCTAAATATATATGGTATAAATTTTATCCAACATGTAATGTTCATTTTTTAAGAATATATGACTGTTTTATGTATTAGACTAAAAAGGATGTCTCAATAAATTCCCCCAAATCAACCCTAATCTCTTCATAAAATGCAATGAAACTTCACAGCAATAACAAAAACAAAAAGGTCAGAAAACTAAACTGTTAAATAAGTTCATGGGTTTTAAACATTTTTTCTTTAATTTAAATACAATTAACATATAATGTATTATTGGTTTCAGAGGCAGAGGTCAGTGATTCACTGATCTTACATAATACCCAGTGCTGACTACATCACATACGTTCCTGATATCCATCACCCAAATGAATTTGCAGAAAAATGAAGTGGAAGTAACAGAACAAATTAAAGAACACTAAGAGCTGAATGACAGTGAAAGTTCTACACGTCAAAGTCTATGTGAGATGCACTTGAAGCAGAAGGGTAAAATGCAGAGCTCTAGATTTTTCACATTAAATGAAAGAATGAAAAGAAACAAGCTAAGCAGTCTACATGAGAAATTAAGAAATGGAATGTCTGTTTACAAAAATGGTGGAAGAACAGGTACCGAATCTACCCGACTGCCTTAAACAATCAGAAAATCAGGTAAAATATAAGAGACAGAGTTTCTTACACTTTGGACAATACACAGCACAGGTCAGAGAACTCAAATAAGGGGAGAAAATGAGGTAAGCTGCACAAGTGCCACCGCTAGTTCTCAGACTGTAGCAAGGGGTGAGGGAACGCAAGCATACTGAAAATAAGAGTGGCACAGAGGGAGAGGACTCCAGAGGTCTGCATCCGTTCTCATGGAGTCGCTGGTGAGAAATGCTCAGGGCGTGTGTGTGAAGAAACTACTGAGGCCAGAGAAAGAACCACCAAGTGAGCAGGTGGGCTCCCCCAAGGCTCAAATGGAGCCAAAAATAGTCTGAGTACCCACCCAAAAGAGTGGACACACAGGGCACTGAGGAAAGTCCTCTGCAAGATACTGCCTCAGTTGTGGAACAAGATTGAAACTGGATCCAGAAGTGCCCTGACAAAGCTTAAAAGCAAGCCTAGAAGGGACCATACTAACTCCAAGTAACAGAATTATGTCCTGTCAGCATCTGTGAAGGGTTTAAGATTTTACCCTGTTGACTGTTTCACAGATGCCACAGCAGAAAACAAAGACTCCTGGGTCAGAGATACGGGACTTTACTGAAGGTAGATCAAGTAGCACGGATATCATTCATTGTCAGTTGTCAACGGCTCTCTCTTGATCTCTAAGTATGTCGGGGTAACACATAGGTCTATATGGATGCCTACACGTGAAGTGAGTTACACAACAGAAGGTAATACAATTTTCATAGCAAATGGGAACAAGCTCGCTTTTTCTCTGTGGGAAAAGTGTCACCAATCTCTCAAGATTGTATGCTGCAAACATCACCTTGAGAAATGGTCTTATCACTGGTAAAGGATAAATAAAAAGTCTTACAACTAAATTAAAATAACTCATACAATGCCATAAAATAGGGCATAACACTCAGACATGTTTTCACCACAAATGATATATGGACAGCAGAACCAACACTCTAAGGCAAGGGTGTCACAGTACGGAAGTCCAGACCAAGACACAAGAGGCTTCTGAATTGCCTTCCTCCCATGCACACACCAAATGTAGAACTACAAACAGAGCAATTTCCTCTGAGAAAAATCCAGAAACAAGTTGAGCATTGCTTACACATCAAGTGACTAGGAAAACGGCAACATCAAAATGGGTAGGAAAGGCTGAGAAACACTCTTGCCACAAACCCCAGCCTTGACACAACAAACATACAATTCAGAAGGAGGCCTCAACTTCCAGCTTCTCCAGGAGAAGCCAAGATCGGGCCACACATCTAGTTCCCCTACTTTTAAGACTGCCACCCAAGGGACAGACCTGCAAAAGAACTACCTCTGAAAGCCAAGGGGCTTGCATTCATGAGTCCCACAAGAATACAGCATACAATCGGTTGTTATTTAAGTGCATGAGTATTCCCCTTGGCTATCCCTCAGGACTTGGCATAAAGGGAACAGACAAAAACGCCCACTCTCAGCCTTTCTCTGTAAGGAATTTTTGTTTTTGTTTTTTTTAATATTTTTTTTATTTATTTGACAGAGAGAAACACAGCCAGAGAGGGAACACAAGCAGGGGGAGTGAGAGAGGGAGAAGCAGGCTTCCTGTCGAGCAGGGAGCCCGACTGGCACAGCCTCTCTGGAAAACATTCTGGAGATTCTTCAAAAACATAAAAAAAGAACTATTCTACAATCCAGCAATTGCACAACTAGGTATTTACTAAAATAATACAAAAATACAGACTTGAAGGGATACATGCACTTCAATGTTATAGCAGCATTATCAACAATAGCCAAACTATGGAAAAAGCCCAAATGTCCATGATGAATGGATAAAGAAATATTACTCAGCCATCAAAAAGAATGAAAAATCTTACCAACTGCAGTGACAGGATGGAATTATAAGTCAGAGAAAGACAAATACCATATGATTTCACTCATATGTGGAATTTAAGGAAGAAAACAGATGGATACATGAGATGGGAGAAAAACAGGAACTATAAGAGACTCTTAATAAAAGGAAACAAAGGGATGATGGACGGCAGTGGGTGGGGGATGGGCTAGATAGGTGATGGGATTAAGAAGGGCACTTGTTATGATACACAGTGGGTGTTGTATGTAAGTGCTGAATCACTAAACTCTATGCCTGAAATCAATATTGCACTGTTTGTTAACTAACTAGAACTTAAAACTAAGAAGAAAAAGTGGAGAATTTTATTTATATAAACCATACCTCACTACAGTTGAACAGCCCCTTTCCAAACAGAATGATTAACAAAAACAAAAACTGACGCTTTAAAAAGACATCTAATACATACAAACCTCTGGCAAGACTGATCCAAAAGGAAGACAGAAGAAATGTAAATTAACACTGAGTGAAACGTGAGTAACTCCATGATGAACTATCACTCAGATTAAGCACAAAACAAATAAATATTAATGAACAACTATAAGATAATGACCTTGAACACCTTGGTTAGATCCATTCCGGAAAAAAAATGGAACCGTGTGAAATGGAAAATATGATCAGTTCCATAATTACTTAAGAAGTTGAAATAGTATCTAAAACCTTATACCACCATCATCTATCTCCCCCAAACAAAAAGTGCTGCATGACCAGACCATCTTCAGGACTATTATGTAAATGTGTATTACCAAACACCTAAGTATAAAGAAAAAAAATGTCGACAACTAGGTATCAAGAAGAACTTGGAGGGTTCAAAACAGAGTAGATAGCAAATGCTGTAGCAAACATGATACTCAGTGAAGTAACTTCAAACACTGCTGTTTTAGACGGGAAAGGATGCCAGCTTCCATTAATGTTCAGCAGGATCACAGTCCTGGTTAATCAAATCAGCCTATAAATCTTATTAACTTTTTTTTTATATCCAAAATAAACAAGTTTAACACGTAATAGAAAATGAGATAACATTAAGAACAACACCCAACAATGAACCTATGAACAATGAACAGAGACTGCCCTGGACCTTTATGAGGAAAGTTTAAAAACTCTATTAAAGGTTAAGAATGAATTTCCACGTTCTAAGCATACCCAAGGAAATATATGTACTTATCATCTGGTATAGACAGCATAACAAACCAGCAGAAAATAATAGACTACATTTTAATTGATGAGTGAAGAGAATTGGGTTCCCTGCTTTACATCATAAAAAGTCCAAAATAATGTAAACTTTAAATGTGTAAGAGAAAACTATAAGCTAATAAAAACATGAGAATGCATCTTTGTGACTTCAGTCTAAAACAGAACATCTGTTTAAGAGATCTAAAATGCACAAATTATGAAGGGAACAATTGTCGACTACATCAACAAAGAGGGAACAGGTAGGTGACAGACATGGGTTAGACATTTTCAGGAGGGAACACTGAGGAATCAGTATATGGAATACATAAGATTATACCCTCAAATCAGCCAGAAAAAGCCAGGAAAACCAAAAGAGAAACAGATAAAGCATACAGATGGTCAAAAATGGAAACATAATTCTCAATAACTAATATGTTTAATAATCAGAGTAACGTAAATCTACAATACTGGATAACAATATACACTCACCAGATGGCCAAACTGTACAAAGTTGTAGAAGACAAAGTGTTGGGGTTGGGAGCAGGAAGTGCTGGGAATGGAAACCCTTACAGTATACAAATGCTTAGAATGAAAATGGATGGAGCCACTTTTGAGAATAATCTGAAAAGACCTGGTCAAATATTAAAATCTTAAATAGTATCCTAGAACCCGGAAATCCCATTCCTGGGTACATACCCCAGAAATATCCTCACAGAGGTTTATATGGAGATATGCAAGAGGATGTTCATTGTCCAGCTGTCTATAAAAGCTAAGAGTTGGAGGCACCTGGATTCACCATCAGCAGGAAAATGAATACCTTAAATGTGTCATATAAATGTTACTATACTGGAAGAATATACTTTAATGACATTGAATATTAAATGCACAGGTACACTGATGTCCTTTGGAGAAGGGAAGATTGGGGTAAAGAAGAGTCATGTATGGGATGGCAACGAAGAAAATAGAGACAAAGTAGAACAGGACCTTAGTATGTTTCATATTGGCATAAAAATGAGTAAGAGCTAATATAAAATTTCAGTACAGTTAAAATTGTCAAATTAACAATAACAGGAAAACAGTGAAGCAAAGTCAAGAGCAAGGTTTTACCTGGGCAGACAATAATGATGATGCACAAGACAGTCACAAAAACGCCCTTAAGGGACAGTAATATATTCACAGGGCAAGGACACATACCTAGCTCGTTCCAGAAAGAAAGCAAGGCAGAAGAGTCAGAAGTATACAAACTCCCCCTAAAAGCAAACTTGCACATAAAGTTTAAAAAAAATAATTTAGTCCATCAATTTTCAGTGAGTAAAGGACATGACATTTATTGTCATCTTTCAGAGAACTTAGAAATAGCTAGTGATGAAACAGGATTTTTGAGTACTACATAGAAAGAAAACATAAAATTCTAGGGTTAAAAATATCAAGACTGGATTGGTTCATCAAAATGACAACTGAAGACATTGCTGACTTAAAAATAACTGTAGCCTGTCAAATTTCGCGAGTACAAACATTAATCAGAGTCATCATAAAGTCTGAGATTTAATAGTATATGTAACATAAAAAGCTCAGTGATTGAGTGCATCATAACAAATCTCTGATTCATGGAATATTTTCTATGAAAAAGTTAAAAAAAGAAAGTAAAAAAGAAAGTAATCAAGAAAGCTTGATCATGCACCTTAATCCAAAAGACAGAAAATGCCTCCTAAAATGCCTTTTATTCCTGCCTGTTTCCATGAATCTCATCATCCTTAAAGGACACAGATCTACTACAATGGAGAATATTCAAAAGAACTTCTCTTAGGAATTGAAAAGCAAATTAAAAAGGAAAATTTTAAAAACCACCATCTTGGGGCACCTGAGTGGCTCAGTTGGTTAAGCGACTGCCTTCGGCTCAGGTCATGATCCTGGAGCCCACATCAGGCTCCCTGCTCAGTGGGAAGCCTGCTTCTCCCTCTCTCACTCCCCTTACCTGTGTTCCCTCTCTGGCTATGTTTCTCTCTGTCAAATAAATAAAATCTTTAAAAAAAAAAAAAAAAACACCCCCAAAAACCCCCCCAAAACACCACCATCTTCAGAATGTGCCTAGATTCCCAAAGTGATTACTCGGAAGAGGTAGCGTTCACTGAAGAAGTGTGAATTATGTATGATTTTTAAGTTCCATTAGGCACAGACGCACCTGAAGTAGGACAGTACATAATAAAGAATATAACTAAACGTAATCAGGCATCAAACGGTACTGAATTTTTTCTTTGCTCTTGGCCGTCTAGAGGAAATTTACTGAGAAATTAAGACCAGCAGTGCTTTCGTTTTTAACAATAAAAAACACAGATCTCCCTGTTCACTCCTAAGGAAAGTGAAAGTATGAGTCAAATCTTAATTTCTTTCTGCTACTGCTAAAATCTTAATTCTGAGAATGGAAACCTCAGCTACTAGCTTAATTATATACACATGCATCCCAATTTCACCCACACTGGCATTCTAAAACTAAATGGTATTAACCATAAGGGTTAATTATTTTCTTTTTTCATGTGAGGAGCAAAACACTTTTAAAACTAATGATGTTTTCTCTGAATGTTCCCTTGAAACATGGACAATACCTCACCAGGCAGTTGGGTCCGCTTTGGCTGAAACCATCCTTTTATATTAAAAAACACTTATCAAGAGTACAGGGCAACTGGGTGGCTCAGTTGGTTAAGCGACTGCCTTCGGCTCTGGTCATGATCCCGGAGACTGGGAATCGGGCCCCACATTGGGCTCCCTGCTCCGCGGGAGGCTTGCTTCTCCCTCTCTCACTCCCCCTGCTTGTGTTCCCCCTCTAGCTGTGTTTCTCTCTGTCAAATAAATAAATAAAATCTTAAAAAAAAAAAAAAGAGTATAGCAACAACCTGACCTCTATAAAAAATATAGGTTCTCGGGGCACCTGGGTGGCTCAGTTCTTAAGTGTCTGCTTTCAGCTCAGGTCATGATCCTGGAGTCCCGAGATTGAGCCCCACATCGGGCTCCCTGCTTGGTGGGAGGCTTCTCCCTCTCTCACTCCCTCTGCTTGTGTTCCCTCTCTAGCTGTGTTTCTCTCTGTCAAATAAATAAATAAAATCTTTAAAAAAATATGTAGGTTCTCATATTTAAGTAATTAATGAACTTAGTACCTCCTGCTTCCCAATTCAGTAGTCATGGTCCTGGGGAAAACACTTAATTTAGATAATCAAGGTGAAAAGAGAGGACCGTGTGTTGTTCTTCTCACTGGGATATGCACAGGAAAACACAGCTTTGTTCCTTCTCTACCCTGGATAATCTTATGAGATTACAAGAATTCTCTCCTCTAATTATACCAGTGAAGTATGTCACATGTCACATATTCATTTAACAGTTACTGAGCACCTGCTATGGGTCACCCACTATGCTGGGAGCAAGACCAAACATGGGCCCTCTCTTCTCAGACTTTCTGCTGTGGGCAAAATGTACACATCGATCAAATATGTACAAATAAATCTAAAATTGCAATGTAATAAAGAAACCAGAGAAGCATATGGAGCTTTGAGAATATGGCCTAATCAGGATAGTCAGAAGAGTCTTTCCTGAGGAAAGGATGATTAAATAGAGTTTGAAGAGTCCACTCAAAAAGAAAGAAAAAGGAAGGATATTTATTCAGAAGACATGGCATGCACAAAGGTCAGTGGTAGGAAGAAGTATGTGCTTAGAACCAGGACAAAAGCAAAGCAGCCTTCTCCTCTTCCTCTCCTCTTTCTAAATTTCTCAGTTTATCTCAATTTCCTTCTTTCCTAATTTCAGCTTCCCAGTTTTCAATTATTCCAAAGGTAAAAAAAAAAAAAAGTCTAAGTACAAAAAAAAAAAAAAAGCCTCATCTAAGTGTCAATGAGGAAATGTGCATTAAAAAAGTCAGCTGAAACACTCACTGAGTACCTACCATGCAAAGCCCTTAGGACTCAGAAACATCACAGTTACCATCCTTGTGCAGGTAAATAATGACACAGATCACAGCCATGCTTCCCACACTACGACATTCACATCTCCAGGGTGTGAGGATGCTCACCTCCTCAGGATAACAACCCTGCCCTACACAGCATAAAACTCCAACAGTTAATATGGCACATCTTACTTGAGCTTTAATGTAGCTCATGTTTCTGGGAAAGGGAAAAAATTAAACATGCATATGTAACAGCATAGAATATAAGATTTCACTTTTTTCTGTGTGTGGGATATACATGGAGAACTACTTCAGGCTAGATCCCGAGGACATTCATGACTCTACAGTGGCATTATTTTCTGTGGAAAAGCATGGAAGGATCTTCTTGACATATTGGGAGGACAATAAAACACACTGCATGTCGAAATCATAATAAACCCCAGTGAGGTAAAACTATTCTGAATCCAATCCACTCTGAGTAAATAATCTCCGTTCCTACTTGATTGAGGCCTGCAGTCTCTCCACTTTCCCATTACTAACAACATTTACACACCAGTCCCTCCTTCCTCTTTCTGCAGAGAGAAGCCAGAAAATGAAGGTGTTGAAGGGAGAAGGTAACACAGGCAGCAAGCATCTCAGTTCTGATTTCAAGTTCTAGGACCATGCCCACCGAGGACCCTGCCCGCTTGGCAAGACACACATCATTCCCAGGGCATGGATGCTCTAAAATTTTGTTGTAGCCTTTTGATGACTTTCTTTTTACTTGACCTAGTTTAAGTGTGTTCTTGTTCAATACAAATCAGAAACATGCCTGGAAAACACATCTGCGTCCCCTTCATGACATTAGCTCCTACCCCTCACTCCTTAAGCATGCCAATGGCCCTTCTGTTTCACAACAAAACCAGCTAAACCACCAACCAAATGAAACTTTGGGTTAAATATTCTTCCCATCGAACCTCAGAATATGACCTTATTTAGAAATAGTTCTGTATCTGGAAATAGACGTACTTTGTTAAGATAAGGTCATACTGGACTATGGTGGGCTCTAAATCCAGTAACTGGTAGCTTTAGAAAAAAATTAAAGAGGGATTTAGACTCAGAGAAACACATAGGAAAAGAGGGCACATGACAACAGAGAAAGGACGTGGAGTGTCTAGAAGCCTAGAAATGCCAAGGACTGCTGGAAACCAGTTGGAAGAGGCAAGGAAGGACTCTTTCAGAGGGAGCATGATCCAGGAGAACCTTGATTTCAGGCTTCTAGACTTGAGAAGGGTGAGAGAATAAATTTCTATTGTTTTAAATTACATTCTTTGGGGTACTTTGTTTTGGCAGCCCTAGAAAATGAGTACAACCTTCTTAATCTCCCATCTAGGGTAACCACACATCTTGACTTGTGTCCTGGCCAAATTACCACCGATGCTCCTTTCCATTCTCGAAAGTATTCCCAATTGGATGATAAATTATGGTTATCCCTCTCATCCATTACATAACCAAGCTCTCTCTTCACTGAAGCCAAGTTTATTAAAGAAATGTTTTCTTGAGAAATTTATTATCTTTTGTTCCAGGGGTGAAGACTAATTAACAAATGTGAAACTGGCCTTTGGGCTTTACTTTTTTTAAGATCATTCACTTTTCCCCTACCTTTCTATTATGAGAATTTTCATAATTCCACAGAAAAGTTTAAAATTATAGCACAATGAACATGTGTTCACTCTTCAACCTAGATCAGGGGTTACAGCCCATGGCTGATCTGGTCTGCTGCATGTTTTTGTTTAGTCCATATTACTTCAGTTTTCAAATGTCAAAAACAATTAAAAAAATTTCTTGACATGTGAAAGTTATATGAAATTCAAATTTCAGTATCCATTAATAAGGGTTACTAGAATACAACTCTTCCCATTTGTTTATATACCTGTGGCTATTTTGATGTTAAAATGGTCAGGCTGAGTAGCTGTGACAGCGATCATAAGGCCTGCAAAACCTGAGATATTTACTATCTGGCTCTCTACAGAAAAAGCTGGCCAACTCTTCTTGAGCTGTCTAGAGACACCACTTAAAACAAAACAAAACAAAAAACAAAAAAAACCAACAGAAAGAAACAGCCCTCCCCTACCATGCCACTAGGCTGCTTGAGCTGCCATAATAAAATATCACAGGCTAAGTGACTTACACAGCAGACATTTATTTTCTCACAGTTCTGGAGGCTGGAAGTCCAAAGCCAACTCACCAGCGGGGTTGGTGTCTGGTGAGATCACTCCTAGTTTGCAGGTGGCCAGCTTCTTGCTGTGTCCTCACATAACCTTTTTTTTTGCACACGCATGCAGAGAAAGCCCTGTGGAGTCTCTTCCTTTTCTTATAAGAACATGAGTGCTATTAGATTAGGTCCTACCTTTATGAACTCATTTATCATCAAGTACCTCCTAAAGGTCCTTTTTCCAAGTACAGTCACACTGAATGTTGGGGCTTCAGTATTTTTGAGGACATAATTCAATCCAAAACATAAACATACCCAAATACATATATACCTCAACAATCTTTATCACACCAAAGAAAAAGAATAATGTCATAATATTATCCAATGTACTCTCCACACTCAAGTATCCCCAATTGTCTCAAAGGCTAATTGTTTCAAGAAACTTAAAAAAGCCATTATCATTCTTTTAACTGTCTACCCTGTTCATATATAAAAAGCCAACAGTACTCTTAGTTAAGAGTAAAAAATATAAAGAAATACGGTAGAGTAAGACCTATAAGCCAAATCACAGTTAAAGAATATTGCATTAAAAATGATAATGAAGAGGGGTCAAAGGAGACTGGGACAGATCTTAGTAACTGTTACGTAGGTCTTAAGTGTTTACTGACATAATGGGTAATTAATATTTTATATTCTTTTTGTTTTGTTTTGTTTTTTAAAGATTTTATTTATTTGACAGAGAGGAACACAGCCAGAGAGGGAACACAAGCGAGGGGAGTGAGAGAGGGAGAAGCAGGCTTCCTGCTGAGCAGGGAGCCCGATGTGGGGCTCGATCCTGGGTCTTCCTGGATCATGACCTGAGCCGAAGGCAGTCACTTAACCAACTGAGCCACCCAGGCGCCCCAATATTTTATATTCTTAATAAGTCTTGGTAACTAGAATATACACATTAAAACCCAATAAGAAAGCTTCAGTTGTTATTCTTTATTGCAAACATTCTTTACCCGAGACCAAACCACATCTGTCGGTTACCAGCAGGGTAAGCTCAGGGCACCTTCGGTTTGTTTTTACCCCAAGAGTCCATGTATTTCCAGATCTTTTTTTTATTTATTTTTTATTTTTTGATACAGTCTTTAAACCTCTCCAGGCCCTCCACATTTTCGCTATTTTCTCATCATCCAGACTTTACAACTGCAGTGCCCCTCTACTCTGTCTCCTTATACGGTCTGTCCACTCCCTACTTATCTTGTCCACTTGTGCCAGACCAATTGTTTCAAATGAATTATTTGGTCAGTCCCTTATTCAGAACCCAGCAACATCATCCCCACTACCTACAAAATAAAGTTCGGTTCCCTTTTGTATCCTACTCCAGCCACTCCAAACCTATTTGTACTACTAGATTCTCGCATGAACTTTACAGTCTTCACTCTCTTGAGCAGAATGTGTTTCTGTCTGAAGCTTCACTCATGGTCTTTTGCTCATATGAAAACACTTCACCTACTCAAGGCACCACTCCAGCAATCTTCTTTCCCTTGCATCATTTGTTTCCTTTCTACTGGGACACTCCTATCAACCAATAAAAATTTAAAACACACAAAACTTTCTTCACCCATTTCCTTTAAAAAATAAAAATAAAAAGGGCAGCCCAAAAGACTTGTCTGTACTCACTGTATCTCTTACTCTTCTAATTAGGTTTTTGATTGCACCACTGTATCTCAAGGTCACTGATGTCCTCCACATTGTTAAATGTAATGGACAATTCTTAGAGTCCTTCCTATCACTTGGCTTATCAGCAACATCTGATACAGACAATCACCTCCTCCTTCCTGAAATCAGCTATTTTCCCACTTGGCTTGAATGACAGGGTACTTTCTGGACTGCTCCTTCTCCTTGGCGGGATCCATCTCATGCCAAGTGCCTCAAGGATATCCTTGGATCTCTTTGTCTCTCAGCTTCCTTGCTGATTCCACTCAGTCTCATGGCTTTATTTTATTTATTTATTTATTTTTTAAAGATTTTATTTATTTGACAGAGAGAAACACAGTCTGAGAGGGAACGGAAGAAGGGGGAGTGAGAGAGGGAGAAGCACGCCTCCTGCTGAGCAGGGAGCCCCATGTGAGACTCGATCCCGGGTCTCCCGGATCATGACCCGAGCCGAAGGCAGTCGCTCAACCAACTGAGCCACTCAGGCGCCCCAAGTCTCATGGCTTTAAATACTATCATCTACCCAATGCTGACCTCTGGGTTCCTATCTCCAGGCTGGACAGCTTCCCAAAACTCTTCTCCCCATTTATACATTACTATATAGGCTACTCAAACTTAACGAATGTATGCAAAACTGAACTCTCTTCTCCAACCAGACTCCATCCCGAGTTTTCCACCTTTCAGCTGGTATGCCCCAATCCGCTTACCTCTCTGACTTCCTGTCTTCCCTCACTCACTGCCAGTCTTACTGGTCTCCTTGGCATGAACACACCAGGCACTTCTTAGACCCCTGACGTGTTTTTCCTCTTCCACTTGGAATGCTCTTTCCCCAGACAGCCTCATGGCCTTATCTCTCAATTCCTTCAGGACTTACTTTCAAATGTCATTTTCATACCGAGGTTTTCCCTGAACACTAAAACTCAACCCCCTCCCCACTCCAGACCCCTCTATAAACTCTATCTTGTTTTGTTTTTCTCTATAGAACTTATAGCCTTCTAAAATATATTATTTCTTTATATTGCTTATTGTCTGTCTTCTGCTAGAATTTAAATTCCATAAAGGCAAAATTTTTGTTTTGTTCCCAAGAACTCTCCAGTGCCTAGAACACTACCTAACACATCGTAAGTGCTCAAAAATATATGATGCACTTTGTTTTTTTCTAAAGATTTCTATTTATTTGACAGAGAGAAACACAGCTAGAGAGGGAACACAAGCAGGGGGAATAAAAGAGGGAGAAGCAAGCTTCCTGCCAAGCAGGGAGCCCGATGCGGGGCTTACGGGATCATGACCTGAGCCGAAGGCAGATGCTTAATGACTGAGTCACCCAGGCGCCCCTATGATACACTTTAATTAGAAAGATCTCATCTACTATAGTGTGCTGTACTTCTAGGATACTATAAATCTTGATGCACTAATTATATTTGAGTAGAATAAAGTTATTCACCAAAATGAAAACACTGGCTGATTTATTTTAATCGTATTTAACTCACATAGTTTACCTCAGATGCTGTACTCTGAAGTACTACTGGCTTTCCATTCATTCATTCATTCATTCATTCATTCATCATTCCTTTTATGTTTTTTAAACAGCTTTATGGAGCTATAATTGGCAAATAAAATTTGTATTTATTTAAGGTGTAAAACTTAATATTTTGATATATGTATACATTGTGAAATAATCCTCACGATCAAGCTAATTAATGTATCTACCACTTTACATAGTTACCAATGCTCCACCCCAACCCCTCCCCCGCCCCGGCTTTCCTACATAAAAATTACCTAATTACAATCCTTTCCTAATTAGTGAAATTTTTAGTCTCACATCTCAACCTCTAAAACAAAGACTTCAATTCTCATAAAATAATTTTGTATCAGACATTAATCCCTCCATCCCTGCAAATTTTATAGTTAGTCCTAAATAAGGTCAAAGAAGACTTCTTTCAACCTCTGACACCTTCTTCAAAATGAGCTATAATTGCAAAATTCAGAAAGCTGACTCCAAAGTGCAGCAAGTCATCATTTGTCAGGAAGAAATATCCAATTATTTTTTATCATATTTTATATGTATCTGCTATAAAGGATGGATGCTGAGTTCTTGCTCAAGTGCACAGTTTCAGTTAAGAGTTAAAGAACAATCTTTTAGTTATAACCAGCCTTAAAGTCTCTAGATGTCTGGAGCATATGAGTATTTAAACGTAAAGAATATAAGCTGTATATGTGGTAAGTATTCATTGTGGCTAATGCTTAAAAAATGCCACTACTAAAGAAATATTTTAATATTATTTTATTATATTATTACATTTAAAATATTAATTTAAATTTAACACTAATATTAAAAGATAATTGTGATTATGGATAAAACTACATTACAGACGACAAAATAATTTTGAAGTCTTTTTCTATCTTGTTTTATGCTAAGGTACAGAAAGGCAACTAGTAAATTGGAGAGAATCAAGATGCGCTGATACTTTTAATAATATCTTACTCCTCATGGCAAAAAAAAAAAAAACAACCTTACTCCTTTTCAAAATTTTTTTTTTATTTTTCCTTGTTGTTTTTTTTTAATTTTTTCAGCAATATTTACTCATATGAGTCTAAAACTTCTGTGGCATATAATTAACATAGTAACTTAAATCTGTCAACCCATAGGTTTTAGAGTATAGTTAGCTTAGCGTGTTCTGAGAAAACTATATAATATAAATAATGATGTTTTAGACCACAGCAGAAAGGCTTAAAAGGAAGCGCACATTCATAACATGTAACAAAGAAAATGTACAAGTACCTAACACTTTAAGAAAATTATTAAAATAACCAGCAATTTTTTATTTTTTCTGATGGTCATCCATTAATGAAGGTCATCACTGCTTTAGTAAGATTTTACTTACTTAAGGAGAATTCTTGACACATATATATAATTTGTGATGATTATATGTGAAGAGGTCTGCACTGCTCACCTCAGTATTCTTTCACATTCCCCAAAGCTACTGTATTAAATTTTAAATGATTCTTCCTAAACCAAACTTGGCACCTTGATAGATTTATCTTTGAATATTATTATTTTAATGAGTGCTGTGACTGAGGAGTACAGCTGTGAAATATTCACAAATTAATCCCTGGTAGAGTCCTCTCTGGCCTATACTTCTCACTGAGCGCACCTTCCTCATCATCCAAGACATGGTCTGATAGGCTCCCACCCCACCAAACTTAAAATTAAACTCTTCCAACACTCAGAGCATATTCACACTTTTTACTTTTTTTCTCTACTTAACTAGAAGGAGCCACACCCTACCTGAATTATGTATGTAAGAAGAGATTGAGAATTTCCACATATTAATCATCTCCCAGAAGACCCACATTGTTCTGCACAGTGTACGTGCTTAACCAAATGTTGAATCAAACTGAACTCCTCTGACTGCTTAAATGACTTATATTCTGGGGAAAGAGGGAAAGAGGCGAGTTAGGACAGAAGGGTTAGCCAGCAGTAGAGAAAATTGTACCAAAAGTATCCCTGTGCTTCTTCACCGCCATCCTAATGAAAATGGAGTACAAGGCTGAAAACTGAGCCCAGCAGCACTGCAGAATAAATCCTGGCTCCTTCCCTTACTGAACCATTTATAAATACAGTACAGTGGAGTAGTGAAGAGATCCAGGGTGAGGCCCTGACTCTAAATCCCAACTACACCGGTCACGGCTCTAAGACCTCAGGCAAAATACTTCACTGAGCTCAGCTACCTCCTCTCTAAAATCAACACAGGAATCAAATCAATACAAAGATATTGTGAGGATGACATAAAGTCATCTGTGCATAACATTCTGGCACACAAAACTGAGTAGACCTTAGCTATCATTACACAGAATGCCTACTAAATGCCAGGCACCACGCCAAGAGCCAGTGACAAATAATTAAAGGAAACCTGGTCCCTGCTCTCATTAGATGGTGTAACCTATAAACAGGCCTAAAAAAAAACAGTATGAAGCACTTCAGTGATTTGTATTAAATTTTTTGCAAACAGACAAAGAATAGTTCAAATACAGAAAAGCACAAGCCTGATAGAATACCAAAGGTGATTCTGAAATGTAAAACAAAATTTAAAACATAACTAATCAATTTTGGGTTTATGCAGAGAGTTTCTAATTGGGATAACTAGTCCTGGGATTGCCTGTTAGAGAGCTACAAAGGGGGTTATTTTCAAGGGTAAGAACTGACTTGTGTGCATGATCTCTGGTATTTGCCTTGAGAGACTAGCTTGTTTTCAGGTGCATGAATTTCCCACTTTCTGTTCCTAAAAAGTGATGATCTTCAGTTACTAGTAACAGTTTGGAGAATCTTTCTGAAACCAGAAACTCCCCTTAGTTCAAAGAAGCCACTGACAAAGAAAGGGAGCTCTCTCCTGCCTTGACTGTCCCATTTTCTCCACTTGAGGAGACCTCAGTGCCTCAGAGACCTACCTTCACTGAGCATATTGAGTATGTTAGTAAGCCTTGTGTGTGGGTTTCAAAACAGTCTAGATAAGGAAAAAGGAAAATTAATGTTAAATTACCACAGAATTCAGGTGCAAATTGATATACCAATAACACGAATTCAAATAACAGCTAAAACAATGGTGAAATCAACACTTCAATAAGGTAAAGGCACTTAAATGACAATAATCACTGCATATAAATTAAACAAAACTGCTAACAAAAAGGTCAAATCAGAGGTATCAAGATATGAAGGGACATTAACAACTACAGTTGACCCTTGAATAACACAAAATTTAGGGGCACTGACCCCCACCCAGTTGAAACATCTGTGTACAACCTTTAGCACCCCCCAAAAGCTCAATTACTAATAGCCTACTGGGTTTTTGTTTTTTTTTTTTTAGATTTATTTAATTGACAGAGAGAGAGAGGGAGGGAGAGAGACAGAGGGAAAGAGAGCTCCCATAAGCAGGGGAAGTAGCAGACAGAGGGAGAGGGAGAAGCAGGCTCCCTGTTAAGCAAGGAGCCCAATATGGGGCTTGAACCAAGGACCCTGGGACTGTGATCCAGACTGAAGGCAGACACTTAACCGATGGAGCCACCCAGGCCCCACTAATAGCCTATGTTGATCAGAAGCCTCACCAAAACCAAAACCAAGTCAACTAACACATCTTCTGCATGTTACCCATATGACATACTGTATTCTTACAATAAAAGAAGCTAGAGAAAATAAATTGTTATTAAGAAAATCATAAGGAAGAGAAAATACATCTATAGCGCTGTATTTATTAAAAAAGAAAATCCACATACATGTAAGTGGACCAGGGCAGTTCAAACCTGCGCGGATACTTCTCAAATTTTTCATGTCTCCTGAAAGTTTATCACAGGAACATGTCTCTTTTTTCTTTTTCCCCACACAGTGTTCTTTACTGAGATTTCAAAAGCACTGGGAGACCCTTGAAGTATCAGCTTCTTCATTCACACAGAACACACCTTGCTGTGAGGTCAACTGTGGCAGCCATAAGGACAGACTGTGGCCTGGGTGCAGGCCAGGAATTTGCTGGGCACCCAAGTGCCCATTCTAGAATGGGTATGAAATTAGTCATTTTTCTGATTGCTCTAGCAAAGACAAACAGAGTTTATTGTGTTTCATAGTAAATTAGATCATAACAGTTACAAATACATCGCTTGGAGTCCTAGAGATCAGGGACTGAATCTTCGGAATCTTCGTTTTGCTGACTGGCAGCTGTGTAATCTTTTTTTTTTTTTTTTTAAAGAGTACTTTATGGGCGCCTGGGTGGCTCAGTTGGTTAAGCGACTGCCTTCAGCTCAGGTCATGATCCTACAGACCTGGGATCGAGTCTCACATTGGGCTCCCTGCTTGGCGGGAAGCCTGCTTCTCCCTCTCTTACTCCCCCTGCTTGTGTTCCCTCTCTGGCTGTTTCTCTCTGTCAAATAAATAAAATCTTAAAAAAAAAAAAAGCACTTTGAAGACTTTTTTTTTAAACTGAGTTATAACTGACATAGAATTATCTTAAGTTTTAGATGTATGACATAATGATTTGATATTTGTATATATTGTGAGGTGATCACCACAGTAAGTCTAATTAACATCCACCATCACATACAGTTAAATTTTTTTTTTCTTGTGATGAGAACTTGGAAGAACAGCCTAGAAATGGAAAAACAGAGGCTTAGAAAATCAAGATATTTTAGGTGTTCTCACTTAAATACAAGATAAAAAATTAAAAAATTATTTTGGTTTTTCCTTGGGTTAGCTTTCTGTCATGTGAAATAGTCAAGCCTACTGCATCTTATACTGCCAATCTTTTTTTTCCAGTTTTTCCCCCAAATAGTTCCCCCTACTCTAGACGAGTAAGTCTTGTCATTGTGTTCCAAAAAAAAATTTTTTTTAAGAAAGGAAGAATTGAAAATAGAGGCACAAACAGATATTTTGTACACCAAAGTTTACCACAACATTATTCACAATAATCAAAAGAATACTATTCAGCCATAAAAAAGAAATGAAGTTCTAGGGGCACTGGGCTGGCTCAGTCAGTATAGCATGTGACTCTTGATCCTGGGGTCATGCGTTCAGGCCCCATGTTGAGAATAACGCTCACTTAAAAAAAAAGAAGAAAGAAAAAAAAGGAAATGAAGTTTTGATACTTGCTACAATAAGAATGAACCTTGAAAATATAATACTAAGTCCAATCAGCCAGACAGAAGGACACAGACTGTATGAGCCCACTTATATGAAATAACTAGAATATATAAATTCATAAAAAGAGGCTCACAGAAAGGAATGATGGGGAGTCACTGCTTTATGGGTAGAGTTTCTGTTTGAGGTAAAGAAAAGTTCTGGAAATAGGTGGTGGTAATGGTTTTACGGCACTGTAAGCACAATTAATGCCACTAAATGGTGCATTTAAAACAGTAAAAATGTCAAACTTTGTGACATATATTTTCCAATTAAAAAAAAGTAATAAAAGAAGAAAAAAAAACTACAAACCAAAACTTTTCAAGTTTTTAGCAAATCGTCATCTATTTTGCTTCACCAAAGCACTGTTAGGAGATAAAACATGCACATCCACAACCTTTTTATAAAAATGTAAGACATATAAACTATTTTACAAATGTGGGAGAACAATTTAAATCAAACCGTGTTAATGCTTTTCATTTCTCCACTAAAGTTATAATAACTCTCTCCTTCTTGAAGGCTGTTAAATTCCAAGATTACTTGTATTGAATATACCTTATCTAGATAAATAGCAAAAACAAAAGAAAATGAACAAATGTTGTTAAATGACTTTCATTTTTCTTCTCGACACATTAATAACGTATACTCTTATGCAAATATAAATGACATTTGTGCAAAATATTTGACTATTTTGACTGTCAGAAAACCTAAAATATTTTTGAAGAGAAAATTACTAAACTCACTAAAATGAATCCCTTTACCAAATGCAAGTTTAAGAGATCAATTTATTAGTTACTTACTTATTTACTCATTTATTTATTATCAGGAAAATATATGGGAAGTTAGATTAGTCATTTAGGAAGCTAAAAGGCCTTCACCTTTTTCTGACTCTACATAGATACTAATTACGAAGAACAAATCTTTGTCTATGTTAATATGTTGTAGGAAATCTGCCAAAGACTGTTCTTCACAATGAAACTGGACTTTTTTACACTGTGCCCAAGAACAAATTCAAAATGGAAAAAAATCTAAATGTGAGACAAGAATCCATCAAAATCCTAGGAGAACACAGGCAGCAACTTCTTTGGCCTGAGCTGCAGCAACTTCTTGTTAGACACATCTCCAGAGGCAAGGAAAACAAAAGCAAAAATGAACTGTTGGGACTTCATCAGGACAAAAAGCTTTTGGACAGCACAGGAAACAGTCAACAAAACTAAAAGGCAACCTACAGAATGGGAGAAGATATAAGCAAATGACATATCAGATAAAGGGCTACTATCCAAAACCGATAAAGAACTTATCAAACTCAATACCCAAAACCCAAAAAATCCAGTCAAGAAATGGGCAGAAGACACAAACAGACATTTCTGCTAAGAAGACATCCAAATGGCCAACAGACATGTGAAAAAATGCTCAACATCACTCCGTATCAGGGAAATAGAAATCAAAACCACAATGAGATATGACCTCACACTGCTCAGAATGGCTAAAATTAACAAGTCAGGGAATAACTGATGTTGGTGAGGACGTGGAGAGAGGGGAACCCTCCTACACTGGTTGTGGGAATGCAAGCTGGTGCAGCCACTCTGGAAAATAGTATGGAGGCTCCTCAAAAAGTTAAAAATAGAGCTACCTTATGACTCAGCAATTGCACTACCAGGTATTTATCTAAAGGATACAAAAACAGTGATTTGAAAGGGTACATGCACCCCAATATTTATAGCAGCTTTATCCACAATAGCCAAACTATGGAAAGAGCCTAGATGTCCATTGACAGATCAAGGGATACAGATGAAGTTTATACACACACACACGTGTATATGTATATATGTATGTATATATACTATATATATGTATACACACATACACACACAATGGAATATTAGTCATCAAAAAGAGTGAAATCTTGCCATTTGCAATGATGTGGATAGAACTAGACAGTAATATGGTCAGCAAAATAAGTCAGCTGGAGAACGACAAATATCAGATGATTTCACTCATATGTGGAATTTGAAAAACAAAACAGATGAACACAGAGGAAGGGGAGGAAAAATAAAATAAGATAAAAACAAGGAGCGAGACAAACCATAAGAGACTCTTAATATGGGAAGCCAACTGAGGGTTACTGGAGGAGAGGGAGGTGGAGGAAAGGGCCAATTGGATGATGGACATTAAGGAAGGCACTTGACATAATGAGCACTGGCTACTATATGCAACTGATAATCACTAAATCCTACCTCAGAAACTAATAATACACTATAGGTTAACTAAACTGAATTCAAGTAAAAGTTTTTTTTTTTAAATGTACTATTCGATGAGCTCCAAAACAATTTTTTTAAAAAGGAAGAAAAAAAAAAAAGAACAAAACCATTCCTCAAAATTTATTATTATCACCATACATATTAGGGTACATGATATACATCATATGAATGAACAGGTCACCTCTCCTACATACATATGGGTAAGTTATAATGCATTTATAGTGTCTACCTAAAACAAGTAAGAAAGTAGTAAGATGGACGGAATGAATGTATTTTAATTAAATCTCTTAACCTGTCACTCATCTTTTATTACTGAGTGTCATTCTTTCATTTAAAAAAAGTAGCCTGGGGAGCCTGGGTGGCTCAGTGGTTAAGCATCTGCCTTCGGCTCAGGTCATGTTCCCGAAGTCCCAGGATCAAGGCCTGCATGGAGCTCCCTACTTGGTGGCAAGCCTACTTCTCTCTCTCTCACTCCCCCTGCTTCTGTTGCCCCTCAAGCTGTGTTTCTCTGGCAAATAAGTAAATAAATAAATACATAAATAATTAAATAAGTTTCTCTCTCAAATAAATAAATGTAGCCATGGTAAGACATCTCAATGACTGCATTTACTAATAGTAGCTGAGCACATATAATGACAATATAGTCATACTTTTTCATCTGATTATCTTTAAAAATATTAAATACAAGAAGTATGGGCCAGAAATTGGTAACTTTTTATGCCTTAATCACTTTTATACACATTATTGTGGTTTTTACTATTAAAAAAGCCACATGACTATCTAATAATACTAGTCTTCTGTGTCACTTCTCAGCCAGTTCTATGGTCATTGACACTTTACTTTTACTTGGTATTTATTTCTATATCTATCCTTATGTTGTGCTTTTTGATAAAAAGCGTCCAGTTATTCCTATTAATTACTACCCTTTAAAGATAGGGATTTAGCTCACTGTCCCTTTCCATCACCCACACAAGCACCCAGGTAGTCCTCCCCAAACTGTTACATTGTAATTTTAGTAATATCACTAGACAGTGATTCCAATACTTTAAACACATCAAAGCTATTGGCAGCTGAGCCTTACAATGCACTATTATTACCATCCCCTTCCTGCATAGTCACCCCCCACCCAAAGAGAGAATGATTTCCTTTTCTTGTTTTCTTCACTTACTTTCCTATGTACCTGTCACTAATTCAGTCTCAAATTCTTTGCCAGTCATCTAAAAGCATAACCTTCACTCATCAAGAATTTCATTACTTTCATCTTTCTCAAAACTGACTCTTCATGGACATTATTTTACCTCAATCTGGAGACTTCGGTGCTTTCCTTTAATAAGGAAACAATCAGAGAGAAGTAAGGAACCAGACAACTTAATACAATAAACCAACTAGACCCAACAGACATCTACAAAACAGCTCATCCAACACAGAACAGACATTTTTTTTTCATGTGCACACAGGATGTTTTCCAGGACAAACCATATGTCACACCACAAATTAAGTCTCAATAGATTTAAAAAGAGGTATCATACAGGGTATCTTCTCTGACCACAACAGGATCAAGTTAAAGATCAGTAAAAAACTGGAAAATTCACGAATCTGTAGAAATGAAACCATGCACTCTTACACAACCAATAGATCAATGAAGAAACCACACGAGAAATTAGGAAATACTTAAAGACAAAAAGAACTTAAATTTACATACCAAAACTTATGGGACACAGTGAAAACAGCATTAGGAAGGAAATTAATAGCTATAAATATTTTCTGTAAAAAAAAGATTCGAAGTCAACAGTCTAACTTTGTAACTTAAGGAACTAGAGAAAGAACTAAATCCAAAGCTAGCAGAGGGAGCAAAATAAGATTACAACAGAAAGAAACAAAGCGGAGAACAGAAAAACAAAAGAGAAAAATGAAATGAAAACTTAGTTCTCTGAAATTATCAACAAAATTGCCAAACCTTTAGCTAGGTGGACTCAAATGAGTTAAAATTAGAAACAAAAGTAGGGACATTACTACCAATACTACAGAAGTAAAAAAGATTATAAGAGTACTATGAACAGTTCTATGCCAAAAAACTGGATAAGTCTGATGAAATAAATAAGTTTGCAGAAACAGAAAACCTAACAAGACTAAATCACAAAGAAATAGAACATCGGAAAAAGGGGCGCCTGAGTGGCTCAGTTGGTTAAGCGACTGCCTTCAGCTCAGGTCATGATCCGGGAGACCCTGCCTGGATTGAGCCCCACATCAGGTTCCTTGCTTAGCAGGAAGCCTGCTTCTCTCTCACTCCTCCTGCTTGTGTTCCCTCTCTAGCTGTGTTTCTCTCTGTCAAATACATAAATAAAATCTTAAAAAAAAAAAAAAAAAAGAACATCGGAAAAGACTTTTAACTAGCAAGATGATTCCATCAGTAATAAACAAAAATCTCTTGACAAAGACAGGCCCTAGACCCAACAGCTTCACTGTGAATTCTACCAAAATTTAAGAAATCATTATTGATCTATCTCCAAGTTCACCATAAACTGAAAAGGAAGGAATATTTTTTAACTCATCTGTAAAGCCAGCATTACCCATATACTAATGTCCGACAAAAACTGTAAGAAAAGACTTATATTCTTTATGAACATAGATGTAAAAATCCTCAACAAAATACTAGCAAACCCAAACCAGCAGCATACTGAAAGGATTATATCCACAAATAAGATTTACTATTGAAAGGTAAGCATATAATATGAAAATCATATTATATTGATTCATCAATATATGAAAATCAATGTAATATAACATATGAAGAAAATAAAAAGAAAAAACATATGATCATCTCAATTTATGAAGTAAAAGCATTTGAGAAAATTCGTCACTCTTTCATGATAAAAATACTCAAAAAGCTAGAAGGAAATTATCTTAAGATAATAAAATCCATATAAGAAAAATCGAAAGTGAACATCATATTCAAGAGTGAAAGACTAAAAGCTTTTCCTATAAGGAACAAGGCAAGGATGCCTGCCTCTCTGCTTCTATTCAACATTCTAGTCACAGCCATTAGACAAGAAATAAAAGGCATCCAAGTTGGAAAGGAAGAGGTAAAATGATCTCTCTTCAGAGATGACATGGTCTTTTATGTAGAAAGCCCTACAGAGTTCATAAAAATTCTTTCAGAACAAATGAACTCAGCTAAATAGCAGGAATATAAAGTTAATAAATAAAAATCATTGCATTTCTACACACTGACAAAGAACAATGTAAAAGGGAAATTACAAAAATAATTCCATGTTCAACAACATCAAAAAGAGTAAAATACCTAGGAATTAACTTAACCAAAGCCTTGTACATGAAAACTACATTTTATTCTGAAAGAAATTTAAAAAAAACACAAACACTTGAAAAAACAACCCATGTTCATGCACTAGAAGGCTTACTATTAAGATGTCAATACTACCCAAAGTGATCTACAGATTTAATGAAATCCCTATCAAAATCCCAATGATATATTTTTCAGAAATAGAAACTCATCCTAAAATTCATACAAAACTTAGACAGTCTTTTCAACAAATGATGCTGGAAAAACCGGTACAAGAATCAAATTGAATTCTTAATACCATACGAAAAAATTATTGAACCTTCAAAAAGGATCAAAGACCTAAATGTAAGCCCTAAAACTATAAAACTCGTAAAAGAAAAGAGGAAAAAAGCTTCATGACACTGGAACTGGCAATGATTTCTTAGATATGACACCAAAGGTACAAGCAACAAAAGAGAAAGTTAAATAAACTGGACTCCACGAAAATTAAAAATTTTTGTGTATCAAGACTATATTAACAAAGTAAAAAGATAACCCACAGAATGTAAGAAAGTATTTGAAAATCATACATTTGCTAACAGATTAATATCCCGAATATATAGTCTTAAAACTCAACAACAACAAAATAAACAAGTTGTTGAGATTATTTTAATCTATCAATCTGTAAATTTGTATCTTCTACCAGATTTGACAGGTTTTCTGCTGTTACTTCTTCACTCCCTTTTCCATCTGGAATCTCACTGACCCATACATTGGATTTTTTGAAATTACATCCCATGTTGGAAAGCTCTCGTTACTTTAAAAAAAAAAAAAAGTTTTTCTCTCTTTTCTTCAGATTGGATGATTTTTACTGTCTTCGTTCTGCTATTCATTACTGGTTGCTTAAGGGCAGCCAGTAAATTTTTTACTTCTGGTACTATATTTGTCAGTTGTAAAAATTTACATTTGATTCTTCTTCATAGTTCCTGTTTCTTTCTTGAGATTCCTAGTCTTTTCATTCATTACAAATATATTACCCTACATCTCTCTAGGAATAGTTATAACAGGTGCTTTAAAACTGTTATATAATGACTCTAAAATCTGGATCATTCCGGGGTTGCCTACAAAGTATTAATTAATGAAATCAAGTTAAAAATCATTTCTTTAGAAAAGCTGCATTTTAATTAGATTCTTATCATGGAGGAGTCAATGATTACATAACACCAGATACATATTTATTCTCTCATAAAATGCCTCAGTTTTATTATATAGAAAGATAAATGGTAAAATTTGAATTAAAGAAGTTTATTTAAAGCATTCAAGGCAAAATCAGTTAGTATCACATTTAAGTCATCAATATTTACCAATCTTTCCTAGTAGTACAGAGTTTAATATAAAATAACTTTCCTGTTTTAAGTTACCCAGATTAATTTCTTTAGTGGCTCTCACCCAACTGTTGAGAAATCCTGTGTAGTCCTTCATGAAAAGGACAGACTCCAAAATAAACATGAAGCCTACTGCTTCATCTGGGCACAGATTTGGTGAACTTCCTTATTCGCTTGATTAAATACTTATAATACTGAAGTGTAGGCGTTTGGAATTTATCGAAGAGAATGCAAATAATGTTCAGAACATTAAAAGAGCAGGAAAGAAAATGTCCCTTAAAGCACGATAAATTTTTCCTCTATTACTAAAATATGTAAATAATGGTAATCCTTTCTATTTAAATAATTCCTTTCAGTATTTAACATTTCATATTTTTAAATTTTATAAATATTAAGTTTATATTTAATAATATCTTATGAAAGAGTAACTGATAACTACTCTGAGAAAGTGATTAATATATTCATTTAGTCAATTCTTAAGAACATCCTCCAGAGAAGACTCAGGGTTAGAGGCCTGAGATTCACAGGCATATGCTATAACCAGTGCTCTCAGAAAACACAAGGAAATCTCGTTATGACATATTTGGAAAATCCAAACAGATCTCTATGGTTCTGATGTTTACTGAAACAGGAGCAGAAATATGAACTGCATGGTCAGCATCCTACAATGAATAAGATATGTAACACTGTTCTAGAAACTGCTTTAAGTATCTTGGCGTATCTCTTACTGGTATTTTAACAGCCACGCCATTACTTCAATAGATAATAAAACTATCTGTACAGTCCTATAAACTGAACATAGCTCTAACTGGAAATGTGAAGCTTTTTTAGAGGTTTCATTTATAGAGAAAAATCTCTTCGTGATGTTATCTAATGGAGAAGAGCTGCTTGGCTGACAAATCATCCAGGTGTCATTACAACATAATTAATAGTACCTGCAAAACCAAAGCATTCAGTTTGTTCACGCATAAACAGAACAGTAACCAACTCTGCATTAAGCATTTTAAACAGGTAAGACTGGGGTCGGCCAAAAGTCTGTAGTTCATACACCACAAAGAAATGGCCTGGTGAGTGCTATAAGAACGTTTCCCTCCCACTGTCTTTAGGAAATAGTCCATTACATTTTGTGCATTTTATACAATTTTTAAAATCCCAAATTTCACAAGTTTACCGCTACCTTTGATCCCTAATCCCAAAACCCTGAAGAGTTTCAGGTTTTCATGCAGCTATAGGATAACAATCAAATGCAAAGTAAACTAATAAGAAATTAATGAGTCATATGAATTAAAATATTTCCTGCAAAGAACATAAACATATTATTCAAAGCATACCCCTAGCTTCCCCTTGTGTCATTTAAACTATAAAACCATATGTGTATCAGCACAAGTTAGTTCAGAATTTCATGCTCTATTAAAGTTAATAAAATGTCTAATCCTTCAAATAGCATATTCATTATAGGTAGCTTACACTTAGCTAGAATTTCTTTTTTAAAACAAAAAATATCAAACAAGGAAACATTTCATTGCCTATCATTACCTTAAAAACTGTTTTTCAAAAACAAGAAGTGTTTATGCAGTGCTATAGTAACTTGGCTAAATCTGGTCTATCTCATATTCAAAGATTCTAAGGTCTATTCATATACAAAGATTCCTATTTAGAAAAGCTAAGGCTATTCTTTGATGGATTTGACAAATTTATTAAGCTTCACTATGTTCAAAGCACTATGCTAGATACATAAAATGTGACTGCTTTATTCCAATATTTATCAAGCTTCTGTGGAAGTGTGGAATACAGAGATAAACAGTACATACCCTTGAAATCCGGAAACACAAATAATTAAATGAATTAACTTTGAGTAAATTGAACACAAAAATTTTAAGTAAAAGTAGAAATTAAATCATATGTGTAATTGTAGGCTTAGTATCAAAGCATGTGTTGCATTTGAAAATGAATTAAATTTCTAGTAACAAGAGTCTGGTACATATTTAAGAGTTGTTACTAATGTCACTTCATTTGGATTCTTTCCTTATCTCTAAACACATCTCTAAAAGGCAAAAAATGTTGTAGCCACACCTTTTTTCTCTTTAAAAAATAAAAAAAATGTTAGGTATTTCATATATTAGAAAAAAAATTTAATTTCAGAGCACTAACATTTGGTATGCTTTGACCCAATTTGGGCTTGCTAGATTGGGTAAAAAAATCTTACTCTTACTCCTCTTAGAGGAGTCTATATGGTAAATCCATATTACTTCTAATATGTAAATTTAGTGACTTAATTTGAGAGCCTGCCAGTCCTCCATTCAGGCTCTGCTTGCATTATTCTGTGTGAGTGGTGGGACCAAGAGCGCTTCTTTTAATCAGTGGGGAATAGATAAAACAGAGCCAAAAACGGTAGATTCTCCTCTGTACAGATGCAATTTAAAAATTAAAATTTAAGGGGCGCCTGGGTGGCTCAGTTGGTTAAGCGACTGCCTTCGGCTCAGGTCATGATCCTGGAGACCCGGGATCGAGTCCCACATCGGGCTCCCTGCTCAGCGGGAAGCCTGCTTCTCCCTCTCTCACTCCCCCTGTTTGTGTTTCCCCTCTGGCTGTATTTCTCTGTCAAATAAATAAAAAAAATCTTAAAAAATTTTTTTTAAATTTAAAAAGAAATGTGAACACACTAAGTATAGAATTAATTTTTTTAAAACACTATTTCAGAGAAACATTTCAATCATGAATTTGACTATATTCGGCCCCCTTAATATTTTTAAATAACTTATGAAAGATGCCCAGTTAAAGTGAGCGGGTTTAATTTTCTCACCCTCACCACCAAAAGGTCTGTAAAATAATTGACTTTTTTTTTTTTTTTAAGTATGCAAGGATAAGGAATACTAGACTAGAAGTTTTGAACAATGGAACGAGAGACAAGGGTGACTTGCTTAAAGCAGCAGAACATGCGGAGGAAGCCGGCAAGGAGCAAGGTGACTGACATGGCCTAACTTTGGAAAGGTTCAAGAACTGGAGGTACCAGGTATTTTAGACAAGGACTAAAAACGAGGAAACTGGTTGAAAATCTCTGCAACAATCAGTGAGAACTCTTGTCTCCCTCCCAGCGCTTTTACCCGACCCACAGCTGGAGAGGAGAGGAGGTTTATTGTCCAGAGATGGTGAACGAGCAAGCCGGCAGGTTTGCGGACACCAGGCCCAGAGAAGGCCAGCTGGAAAGCATGGTCTGAAAATCAAAGTCTCTGGCCTTCAACCTTCTGAGGGAGAACAACAGTTAAGCCTGAGAACAGAAAAAAACATTTCATGGTCTCAAATTGTTTTACTTCCCACTGAGCTTTTCACAGGCACCGACCACAGAATAAGAACCACCAAAAAGAAGGAGTTAGGCTACAAAGAGGACATAGGACCCACGAAACAGGGAAGTTAAGCAGAAGAGAAGTAGAGAGCATCCAGATCAGAGGGGAGCAGGATAATGGAGGCTCTAGGAAGAGGAAGGTCTGCAAGAAAGGGGAGGGGAGGGGAAGCAGAATCACAAGGACAGATTTCTGATGCTTTTCATTAGGCTTACCCACAAAGACAGGGCTATACAGTTCCACTGAAGAGTGTGTGGAAAAGATTAGTGAGGGGTACACTGAAGTCTGAGCAAATTAAAGGAGGCAATTATTTTCTATAGAGCAGAAAAAGATGTTGGTATAAATGTCTTAGCCCACAGATCTGGTTCCAGGGCCCAGGGTAAAGGTGAGAAGCATGGAACCTGTGGCTGGATCAGCAAGGAGATGATGCGCAGCACAAGAAATACATGCAATCACAGCAACGCGAAGTCGGTTGGTTGGAAACAGTACTTCTGTAGTCATAAGGATGAAAACCGCAAATATTAGTTAATCCACTAACTTGAGATACAATCACGGGGAAGGGGGGGGGTGAGTTTTGAATAGGGGGCTGGTGGTTGAAAGAAGTTTTTCATCTCCATAATGGAAAGTCAGTTCAGAATCTCAAAAATCAAACTCAATAATAATTACATAAATATTATTTCTTTAAGAATACAGATTCAATTACAGAAGGAAATTCCTAAAACAAGTAAAAGCAACTGCCTTTGGAGTAAAATTCAGGTAAGAGGAAGAGCAGGTGAGGGACAACTGCTTTTCTTGATAAACTTTATACTACCTTGACTTCTGTATTCATAATACTGTGATAGAAATTAAAATGAAAAATATCAAACACCTTAAAAGAAGTCTGTGACTTTTTTTAACCCACTACATGACTGACTCAAAAAAACCTTAAAAATAGCAAAACAGGACAATCTTTCCTGTCCTTTAAGAGATCAATCTTCATCTGGCAAACCATTTGATTCATATTCTACCATCAAAGTAATGAGCTAACTGACATTTTTTCTGGTTGTTGAAACATTACACACATGCAACATAAGTTAACAATACAATTTTAATAACCAAATTAGTGCACAAGTTGGCTTTCTAATGAACATGTGGAAACAAATACTGTCTTACCATGTGATTCATGCTAAGAAGCCCTAGTCATTTGAGCTTTTCTGATTTTAGAAATCATCTGAATTATCAATTAATATATCCCTATTAGGAATAATTATTTATGTACAAACATAGAACTTGCAAACAACTGATACACAGGAATGTCCACTCATTTCAAAGTCATCACAAGCACAATAAGCATCACCTAAACTTCCTTCTTCCCTACCTGGGGCAAAGGGGAATACTACTATGACCAGAGTTCTCATCACTGCAACTGCCCTCCATCTCTCCCGAGCCCATTCACCTACCAGCAGGGTCGCACAACTACCTACACCCACGCCTGCATCTTGAGAACCCTGGGTCCCCTGAGTATCTCTGCTTTTTTATTCCACTCCCACCAGGAAATTTTGGGGCTGAGGGAAAAATACCCTCAGAATCTTGAGTTATAGCTTGGAAGTTTCCCAGTAACAGCACTGATACGATTATTTCAATACTTCAGACAGGATAAAGCATAAAGAAATTTGTGTACCAGCTTAACATACAGTTTCCATTAGGAAGCAATTAACAATTTTCAACTGAAATTTAAATTCTTAGCAAGTAATTAGTAAGTTAGAAGTGAACTCTGTAAAGACCAGTGAAAGAAATACTCTCCATAAAACAAACAGCCAGAATATAAATACCTACAATTATAAATGCTTATCCAAATTTCCTTGTTTGCATTTTGTCGTAATTATGAAAATATTACTAGTTTCAGTTTGTTGTGTATAATACTATCCTATTACGATATTGCCATTTTACTGAGGTTAATTAGTGGAGTTATTTTGTTACTCAGGTTGCTATTCCTTTCTTTCCTTTACTGAAAAAGCTTCATCTCACTGAACTACAAACAGACCCTGCACAATATAATTTGGCAAGAGAGTTCATGCATTTCCTAGAACAGGTGACAGGATAAAGCCCAAGACTATATCAACTTCATTCTTCCATGCTGGTTTCAGTTCTGAGTTTTAATGAAATGAGTGACATACAGGGTGATTCTGATTTTATTGTATATTACTCCAGTGCTTCTCCAACTGTGAGGCTTGCCAATCTACAGAGACTCAGGTTAAGAGGGAAGAAAAGGGATTTTTTTTCCTCTTTCCACTTTTTAAATCAGTTTACTAAGGATTTGGAAAAGTCAGGCACTTCAGATAAAGGTGAAGTCCAGTATGAGCACATTTCTTTTCCTGACTATTGAAGATGAACAAATGATCCAATGCTTAAATAACCCCTCAAATACTTAGCTGCCCATCTTCCAAAATTTCAGTAAGACTTCAGCAGCAATGCACAAATAATCATTAATGACATCACCTGGTTCTGAAATAGGGAAACTAGAACAAGCATTTGACTGCATTTCCAATACAACCAGTATTTTCTGAGCACCGACTATGTGCTGGTCATACTTAGAAGGAATAAGACAAGATGAGGGCTCTCCTCTCATAGAGCTTGATGAACAAGTAAAAGGATAATTTTAGGCAGCCATAAATACTATGAAGAAAATAAATACAGTGATATGAATGCAAGGAGGTGGCTCTTTTCAGATAGGGGCAAGGCTTATCTGACGTGGTGACATTCAGACACAAGCAACAAGGAACCAGCCACAGGGAAGATCTAGAGGAAGATCTCTGTGGCCAGAAAGAAAAGCAACCGCAGAGTCTCTACGATGGGGACAAACTTGGAGAGTTTGAGAAACAGATGGAAGAAAAGGAAAAAAAAAAGAAAAAAAAATCTGGTGTGGCTGAGACCTACTGAATAGTGAGGAGAGGGAAGGGAGAGGAGGATGGTAGACAAAATGGGGGCCAGTTGGGCAGAGTCTATGGGCCATGGCAAAGAGGCAGGCTGACTTAAAGAGGGGTGGAAAGTTATTAGAAGTTTTTGAGTAATAGAGAGTTAATATCTTTATGTTTTCAAATGCCATTCTGACTGCTCTGTGGAAACTGGCTTATGGAGGGTAAACATGGCAACAGGAAGACCAGTGAGGAGACCGGCTACTGCAAAACTAAGCAGAGGCAATGATGGTGAGGATGGCTGGGAGTAGGGGAAGATGAAGACAAGGGGAAGGATACAGGACAGAGCTGTAGTTCTCAGACTTTCTCGCCTCATGGAGCACTTTGTATCTCAGTAATTTTTTTTTCGCCCCTAAGCCAAAAGAAATACCTAATGGTTGAGCTTCTTAAGGTATAGACTACTTAACAGTAGTAGTCTGAGCATGTCAGGGTTTCCCTCACAAATGTAAGATATCTCACAGCTCTACCTGTGAGAAGTGTCTCATACCTGTTAAAAGTTTGGGAATCATGGTTTTGGAGCTTACTTACTAGAGAACAAGACATGGGGAGTAAGAAAGAAAGAAAACCAAAGATGATTCCTGTACTTTGGAACAACCTGGACAGGTGGCAGTGCCACTCACAAAATGGGTAAGAATGAGGGCAACCAGAACTCCCTCAAGAGGAAGGTACCCCATTGGTAAATAAGGAAGCTGGGATACAGAGTGGCTGAAAGTCCCTGGAGGCAGCACAACTGGTCAGGAAACAACAAAATCTGACTGCAGGTCTGTCTGATGCCAAATAAAATAACAATGTAATAAATAATATGCTGCTATGAGTTAAGTCACATCAGGGTACACCGAATGTGGTTTAAATCTAACCATATTTTTAAATAGGTCTGCCTGATCCCAAAATCAGCTACCATATACATCCCTCTTAGCTGACAATGTGATAGTAAGGTGTGGGCAGATGGCAGTCTCATCTACTCAGCCTGAAAAAAAATTTTTATATTAATAAAAATTTTATATTAATTATTAATCATTATATGAATATTATATTATAATAGTATATTATATAAACATATTTATTATAATTCAATTGTGTTAATTATAAATTATCGACATTAGTTTATTAATAGAAATATAAAATATATTTGAATTAATATAAATATAAAATATATTATATATATATTACTAATGTGAAAAAACAGGTCTTGGAGGTTAAAAAAAAACGAAACTGAACATTTTACAAATGTCCACAGCTACTGTTGTAGTGACTACACTATACTTCCATTTCCAAAACCAGACCAATCTAATTTCTATCCTCATCTTGACCCAGCCTTGAACAGGAATATATGGGGAGAGTTCTAAGTAGAATATTAATTGAAAGTTGATTCCATAGGGCAGGTGGCACAACTTCAAAAGCCTTGATGGAGCTGGGCCACAGGGAGGAGCAGGGAACGTGGGGGCTCGAGAGGACACATACACTTGAAGAGGCAATACAGTCCCCTTGAACTCTGGACTATAATGTAAAATGGAACAAATGCAAAAATTATGCACTTTCTGAAGAAAACATGCCTCAGGGCTAAATTTAGTCCTTGCAAATAGTCTTAGATACATGATGAAATTTCTCAAACATATTAGTGATAAGTGGCTAAGGAGAGAGCCTTAAGGAAGTTGAAGAAGATTATTAGAAGAATCCAGGAGGAGGCAATCAATTCTGTACAGGAAACTGAAGTTAAAACTGCAGCTCAATCTGCTTTATACATTTTGTATCTTCTGGGACTGTGTGTTTTTCCAGAAGTGGAAACAGGTCCACCTTATATTTAGTTCTGTATATTTTAATCTGCCAAGTACCAAATAATCTGATCAAAATAAATGAAGATGTTCCAGCAAGAGACACTGTTCATTTTTCTCCCTGCCATGAATGACATGTCATCAGACTATTTGTCTCTGCATTGAGCAGCTTAATAGCATTTGAAATCCTGCAATTCTATCAGTCGCAGGAAGCATAATCACAAACTTGGATAGAAGTCACTAACTTAGCTCTTCAGTTGCCCTGGGAAAGAAGGAACCAAGAGGTCTGACTAGCACAACTGTTGTCATGGATCTTCAGTGTTGAAACTCAAACTAAACCTAAAAGAGTAGGTATCCAGTATTATAAATTATTAGAAATGCCAAATTATGGTTTGTCACTAATTCTAAAGGTCATGACTCATTTGGCAGCAGTTCTGGAAGATCCTGTTCTCAAATCCTGAATGCTGTAGCTTCTGTTTTCCTAAGGCCGTGACTGCAGAATAGTTAAGAAGACACTCACATAGTCAGACCAAGACAGCTCCAAGCACAGTACCATGGCTATGACCCTGACTGCAAATGGAACGAAAGCGAAACAAAATAGTACTATGTAAAATCTAGCTGGCCCTTCCTGGGAAGTACTTCAAGGACAGTAACTTTACTATCTGTACGCTCCTGGCGGGTGGGGGGAAGGGAATACATCTGCTGTTACAATAAAGCATAATGACTTAGCACAAATAGCTACTCAGAGGGCTATCAAGGATCTGAACTGAGTTTGGTGGTCTTTTCGGGTAAGGTGGGTATTTGGGCTTGGGAAAATGGTATGTTTGAAGGCACTGAGGTCTGGATTAGTTTTCATGGTCACCACACGCACCGGCTGTACCGCACAGCATGAGGTGGAGGGTGTGGGAAGTGGCTGGACATACGGCAGGGCAAAATGGACTACAGTCTACACACGAGGGTATCTAGACTTTGAGCTCTGCGAAGAGCTGCAAGAACCACTAATGATTTTAAGTCAAGAAAGGACAGGATTTGACTTTGCTTCAGAAAGGTCACAGGCAGAGTTTAGAATACACTGAGGGAGGTGAGATTTAAGGCAGAAAAATCCCGAGTCACTTCCTAGTGTTGTCTAGCCCCTGGCCTCACAGACTTGGGCTACAGTAGGTCCACCTTGATGTTCCCCTCTAGGAATTAAGAACTGAGACAATGGATTGTGGATGCTCAGACTTAGGGGTACATTGAAGATTATGTGGTAGAGCATGGCTAGGTATGAACAACAAAACACCAGAGGAAGATCTCAAAGAGAAAGAAGGAGGACAGTGCATACAGGCAGAGAGAGGCAAGGACAAGATACAATGTGGATAGAGGCTGAGCAAGTGACTCTCCATGTTCTAGTTTCAGCCCTCCCGAGGCCCAGCTCTATTTCCTGCCTTTAGTCCCTATGCCCTTACTACAAAACCCTTTATTTTCCTTCAGCAACATTTGAGTGGGATTCTGTTGCTTGCAAACAAAATGAAGCCTGTCTGAAGTGGGAAATGAACGCAAGCATACAATGAAAACAAAGAGAGGGGCACCTGGGTGACTCAGTCGGTTAAGTGTGTGCCTTCAGCTCAGGTCATGATCCCAGGGTTCCTGGACTGAGCCCCATGTGAGGCTCCCTACTCAGTGGGGAGCTTGCTTCTCCCTCTGCCCCTCCCCCTGGCTCATACTCTCTTCCTCTCTGTCAAACAAATATTTTTTTTTTTTAAAGAAAGAAAATAGAAAAGATGTAAAAAATATCAAGGAAGTAAAATGGAAGGAAACTGCAATGGCTAGATTTGGAAGGGTTGGCTCCCATGTATAGTCTTGGGCACCCACTGGCCATACTCTGCACTGCAATGGGGATGATAGGAGGGGCAAAACTGGAAGGAAATGGTAGGCATTCGTTTTGTACATGAAGACACTGTTGAGAGTAGGACATCCAAGTAAAAATGTCCAGCAGTTGGATAGAATTGTGTATATTAGAGCAGTTCCAATCTGGAAATGTAGATGAGGTCATGTCTCACATGCAGATGGTCATCAAAACCATGAGAGTGGATGAAATCTCCAGTGGAGTTGTAAGCCAAAGCCTGGGGAGCACTGACATTAAGATGTAAAACGAGTAGGCAAAGTCAGGAAGGAAACCCAAGATGAAAGGGTGTGATGTGCCAAGAAAGGAAACATTTTTTTTTTTTTTTTAAGATTTTATTTATTTGACAGAGAGAAACACAGCCAGAGAGGGAACACAAGCAGGGGAAGTGAGAGAGGGAGAAGTAGGCTTCCCGCCGAGCAGGGAGCCTGATGCGGGACTCGATCCCGGGTCTCCGGGATCATGACCCGAGCCAAAGGCAGTCGCTCAACCAACTGAGCCACCCAGGTGCCCCGAAAGGAAACATTTTTAAGACAACCATGCCCACGAGATGAGAGCCTAGACACTTACCTTGCTGAGAGGATGACAAAAGCTGAGTGTGGAAAGGACAATCGAACCCCCTAACATCATCTGACTACCTTGTCTATGACAGGCATCTTGATGCCTCATTCCATCCTCAAAACAACTTTTCAAGACAGGTGGCAGCATATCCTTTTAAAGATGAGGGGGAAAAACCAGAGTTCCCTGGGGATGGGCTGAAAGTCATTGTGTATCTCTAGTCCCTGGCAGAGAGCCTTCCACCAATTTGTTTAAAGAACCAAAAAAGAAGTGCATTATTTCTACAATTTTAAAATAGTTTACATGGAATTAACCAGGCTGGTTACTCTCAAATTCACATATGACTTGAGGGACAAGGTTTTGCTTCATGGATACAGCAAGCCTATTTCCTAGGGCACAGCCCTGGATTTCATGTTGCTGTTTCAACTCACTCACAGCATCTCTATTTCTTCTACTTACCGTTTCAGGAAAACATGAGTCAGAGAAAGGGCAGGCAAGAAACTCATGTTTTTATATTACCAAAGATGTCCTGGGGAACCCCAAATCTTAGTTGCTTATATTTTAACAAACCATGGAGATAAATCTCCAATAATTGCCACAGAACCTTAAATTCACATCTGATTCAGAAAGGATGCAAAAGGATATGACAATCTTTTGATGTAAAGCACAAGTCAGGCCACATGGGGTATACTTAGCCCTATGGAGGCATTATTAGCTCTGATCATTCAAAGGTCACTGAGGTCTTTTCTCCCTGGCTTAAGAGAAAAAGAATGCACATAATATAGAAATGGACAACACTCCTACCATCGCTATGGGTTAGAAGGAAAACACTATTATGATTCCTTTCCACATTCTGAAAATAGAGACATGAATAAAAGAAGGATATTATAATAATTCTGTATCTACAGAGGATGCCTCAAATCCTGGATTAATGAGCGTGGGCCAAGGAGTATGCATTAACTGTGGAATATCCCTGCTTTCCACAAATCCCCTCGAATTCATGAAATGCAACACACAGTGAGCAGAAATGAAGCCAGCATGGACTCCGTTCCTCCCGAAGGCCTGAACCATATACACTATTCTCTTCTAACCACTATAAGAACTGTAGGAGGTATTCTTCCTGATTTCCAGATCACTGAGACTCAGAAGCTAAAGCAGCATGTAGAATTACACAGCAAGTGTGCTAGTATGGATTCAAATTCAGATCTAGTATCAAATGTTGTATTAATATTTGGTAAACCATGTTTCTGGCCAGAAAACAACTCCATATAAATAATTTTTTTAAAGATTTTATTTATTTATTTGACAGAGAGGAACACAGCCAGAGAGGGAGCACAAGCAGGGGGAGTGAGAGAGGGAGAAGCAGGCTTCCCGCTGAGCTGGGAGCCTAATGCGGGGCTCGAGCCTGGGACTCCAGGATCATGACTGAGCCACCCAGATGCCCTTCCATATAAAGAAATTTTAAAAATATAACAGAGAAGGGCACATGGTAACTCAGTTGGTTAAGCGACTGCCTTTGGCTCAGGTCATGATCCTGGAGTCCTGGGATCAAGTCCCACATCAGGCTCCCTGCTCAGCAGGGAGTCTGCTTCTCCCTCTGACCCTCCCTGCTCTCATGCTTTCTCTCTCTCAAATAAATAAACAAGATCTTAAAAATATATATACAACAAAAAATCATTTATATATGCTCTCTTCATGTTCCAGGTAAAATTAATCTGTTTTCTGTGTTCCTACAACATATAAATTTCATTGTAAATCTCTATCTCTAACTGCTCAGAATACAGACTTCTTAATGACAAGAATTATAGTTACCAAATATTTGAAGCTCTATCAACAGTATAGTAAATGTTGGTTGAAGGAATAAATGAATTAACTTTAGCAGATATAGTTTTAAGGTTCCTGTGACAGACAAAATTTTTTGTGAATCATATCAAAATTATCTCCAAAAGATAATAATATTCAAGGAATATATTCTCATCACTTCTTATGACACTCTCATTTTATTACTTTCTGTATGGTTAGTGACCTTTCTTCACTAAACATTAATTTGCTATAATCATGGAAAGATACTAAGAAAATCCACATCCACACTGTGTAAACTTATTTTTACACATATTTGAAGACACAGCAAGATTTTAAGATCTGCCCTGTCCCTTATACTCTTGGCCCCTCTCTGAATTCCCCTGTAGTTAACTTGGAAACTCACTGTAGAATCTGAGTTTCCAGGTAAATTCCCTGTGTCTCTTTACTTCAGTCCCGAGAGCTCTGGCCCCAGGAGAGATTACTCAGGGAACCCACAGAACGACTGCAGGCATGTTGCTCATACTGGGGAATATTCGTGGAATAGCTCTGAAGCACATTCTGTACTATTCCTCAGCAGGACTGAGCTCTAACTGTGATGGAGATAACTGCTTACCAGCACAGCCTTCACGGTATCCCTGACCCTATCACACTCTCTTACTCATGCTTCTTGGTTTCATTCTTTAACCCCCAAACACCTGCATCCGATTCTTTGTCTTGGGGCCAGTTTGGGGGAACTCACACTAAGACAGGTGTGCAACATATGCACAGGGAAATGCAAAGCAATTGGGCACACCAGAAAGTCATTTGGTTTAGAGCTTCATCTGATGAGAATGCTTACTCTATATGGTAAGATAGAGATCTGTCACCAAAAATGGCCTTAGACTCCAGAGGTCAAAGTTGCATCCTTTCCCCTTCTACAGGATTTGAGAGACCAGGGAAGTTCACTAGGCCTACCCTTACAACATTATGGATGCCAGGGGAAGTTCTCTCACATCAGGTTATAGGTCTGCTACAATCTTGGGACAAAGAAGTATCATCAACTATAACGAAGACTGTCCTTCTAAAAAAGATATACTTTGGAAATAAAAATGCGGTCTTAACATATAAGAAGCTAAGTGTCCAGGACAATGACTGGCATGTGGTAAGCTTTAATCAATCTTCCAAAAATTATGTTAACAAAATGCACTTTTCTTTTTAGACTAAAATTGATCTCCTGAAGTCTGATAACTTTTCACCCAAGAAAGGTTTAAAGCATTTCAAACACAAATGTCTTAGCTTCCACTTTACTTGAAACTCCATTTTTTTCTCATTCAAATGTACATTACAGTTCACTTTCACCTACTTCGCTTGAGAGGTAATTAGAATGAAGGCAAGTAACTGGCATGCCTGAAATCCCTCCATGAGACAGATCTTAAAACCAATTCTCTCTTGATTCCTGGGTCAATATTTTTCTCAACACATTAAACTCGTCTTTCAAAAGAGTCATCTAATGCACATGAATGACTACAAATACACACATCCTCTTGAAATATCCCAATGAGGCAAGCATAATATCATTTGACAACTTTTCTGGATTATGTTCAGGGTCCTATCGAGGAGGCATAGAGAGGAGAAGGCTCTCATTAGGGAGCAGATGCTTGCGTCCATTCATCCTACTTGTGAAGATGACAGAAGGCAAACCCTCACCTCTGGTTCAGGTTTATAGCAGGAAAAGAAGGCATCAATCCTTATTGTTTTCTTCGGATTTCTCGTCACTTATTTTTCCCTAAATTTACCACCATCTGGCCATGCTTGCCTGTTGTACCATGTTTCCTGACTGCATGATAATTTCTGATCTTAGGAGAGCTTGCTGAGGCTAAAATATGAGAATGGAACACATTCAGAAATACTGCTCTTATGAAATTAAATTAATTAAATACGATTAATAAATATAAATGACTCACCCAACCATCAGGCTGGCTTGTCCAGAAACTCTAGATCAGGGTATAAAGCAAAGGCCTTAACTGGATACCAGCAGATTAAAGAATCTGATGAGCTTTATGATTCTTGTGATGGATGACACTTATTAGCTCATAGTCTACACATTTTTTTTTTTTAATCCTTGGATGGTACTGTGTTCCACTAACTCAGACTTCTTACAACACCCCAAACAAGCTTTAAACACTCAAGTCTGAGCATTTCAGGTGTTCTACCACGAGAGTAATTCATGTGATATGGAGTGAAAAGTCAGGGTTCAACTCTCAGTGCTGAAACTTATAAATGACAAGGAACAAGCCGCTACACTAGTTAAGCCTTAGCTTCCCTAGCTGCAGAATAAGTAGAACTGCCACGCCCACTTGACAGGATTTTAATGAAGATCAAGAAAGATCGTGTCTATAAAAATACTTTATAGTGTTACATATGTAAAGCAGTAAAAATGTTAACATAATTACACCATTAGAAGGGCTAACAGTTTTGTCCTATTTTTTTTTCCCTTTTCTGTTACTAGTTAAGTGAGTTAATATGTATTAGAGTAGTATCTGGTATTTAATGTTCCATAAATGATAGCATTAACATTATTATTATAAGGACATATTTTCCAATTGTAAATAGGACAGAAGAAGAGATCATTTGAAAATTAAGATCATACACTTATGGAAGTAAGAGTGACTACCCATCCAAAATAAATGCCTATTTCCCACCCCTACTTTAAGTTAATAGAACAGGGAAGAGTAGGAAGAGATATAAATCTGGGAAACCTAATCTAAGAGAAGAATTAAAAGTAAATGACTGGCACAGAGTATCCTAAGAAATTCATTCCCTCACAATCCTTTTTACCTGAAGTTGATTCAGAGGCTTACATTTCTGAATTTCCTTCTCCTCTTTACTACTGATCTTCTGTGTAACCTTCAAGGGAGCCATTTAACCTCTTGGTCTCCTTAGGTAAAAATCTGATAATTTCTATCTGTCCAAGATGGACTGATGATATATGTTCATCAGAATGTATCAAGATACAGCTTATTATAAGTTTCTCAAAAGAAGCAAGATACTCTCAGACCTCCACAGAAACGTGTTTATCTTGTTTTTCTTACTTTCTCTTCCTCTTTCTCTCCTGCTCACATATAAACACATTTTGGCTGTGGTAATAATGATGTAGGAAGGGTTCAAAGTATTAGCAGTCATCAGATAAAATCTGTTAGATGGAAAATGGGAAGTTTTTGACTTTATGAGTAGGGTTTAGAAGAGGTCACAATGAGAACTTCTTAAGAGAGTTTCCCTCACTTTATCATCAACCTCATCCATCACCATATTAATCACATATGGAAATACTTTATTGGTCTATGACATACAGTACCATAATAGCAACACTTTTATATCAAGGAAGCTAGTTCTCCATTTGCTCTGTTTTTTCTCTCCCGTGAAAAGAGAATAATCTATTCAGCATGTCTGAAATTATTAAGTAAGTAAAGTCATTAGAAAATTGCTTCTTCTAAGAGTTAAGTGTAGAGTCTAAAGTAAGTTATATTTTTAAGAACTCAGAAGTCCTCTGTTCAATAGGATAGAGGACAAGGTATAGTTAGGATATAAATCTAAGTTGGCATACAAATAAAAATACTTAGACATATGTACACACACAGTATTTTTTTCATGGTAAAGGGTGTGAAAATTAAATATTCCAAGAAGAAAATCTATTTCTTTGACTGAGAGAGGATACTAAATAGGTCAAAGAGATAGAAACAAAAATCCTTTGAGGGAAAAGAGAGATACCTAAACATGGTAAGATCATCTAATACAATTATAAGGATGATTTCTTTTTCAAAATTTTTTTTCATATGATCTTTCTATGAACTTTTCTTGGTGAGAAATAGAATTCAAAATACCTCATATTTCATGTTCACACAAACTTTGAGGTGAAAGATGGAAAGTTTTGCAAAAGGATTTCAACTTCTACAGACTATTAGGTTCTGACTGTGAATACAGAAGAGCACTGCCTACTTTATTTCCCACTTAGGCAGAAGATGGAAAGAAAGAGTAAGAGTAAAGAAATACACATAATAGAATAGCTATAAAAATAGAACTCCGAATTAACAAAATGACATTTTCAAAATAAGAAAAAAATGCAACATTTCCTACCAAAAACAACAAAAAATAAACTATTAAATTCTAATTAAGAGATTATATTAAATTAGAAAATTTATGATAACATTTACTAAATCTTAAGAATGGAAAAAAATATATGCACACACACCAATTTTAAAGACTAGAGAGAGTAAAAGAAAATACGTTCTGTATGAATCCCAGATTAGTCATCTTCCATCCAGATGATGACAGCAGTGCAGTCTATTATAACAAAAGACTTAGACTAAGTTTCATGGGCATAAAATATGAATGTCTGAAATTGGATATTATGAATAACCAACAGTTATTTGTCATATATATCGAATCATTTATGTGTCTAACCCTCTAACCTCTAGACATTAAATGTCATATTAATTTCTTTAGGGAGTTGGTCGGCTCTTCTTGCATCATGTAGGGTTGCAATCTAAATCAAGCCATCATTTACCTTAGTTTATTCTTCCTACTTTCCAGGATTAATACTCAATGGCAAGCAAAAGTTGTACGACAACACTACCTATATTATGTACAGTTTGTGATAAGCAAAGTATGTAACGACTATCATAAATCTTAAGGAATATCGGAATTCTTATGCTCATACTACTTGATCTCACTATGAGAAGACTGAGTATTTGGAGAAATGAACACCTTAAAATCTGGCAACCTTCATCAGCACGGTTTATGCTAGATACCTATGAATGGACTCTGACAGGGATTTCAACCCGGACACATTTGCCTTAGCCACTACCCATCAGTGACAATTGGTTCTGTTTGTGCTATTTTATTGGAATACAAAAAAAATAAGAAATGCTCATTTTGTCAAATTTAAATGCCTGGAAAAGGGCAGAACGAACAACAGCAAAAAAAGAACAGAGAATGTATTTTAAATTAGGTTGATAAAGTAGATATTCACATAGGGCATTACTGCACTGCATTATTTGAAAACACAGCACAGACCTTGTTAGAATTCTGCACTATCCCCATGCTTAGGGTGGTGGACACGACAGGCAGGGCATACCACAAACAGAAAGCAAACATACCTGCTGGGTACTCTACTGACAGGCCTTTAGAGGGCTGATAAAGGTGATAAAAAATCAAAATACATATTAGAGGCAAGGAGGAGAGGACCAAATATTAAAAATGTAATCCAGGAAGTGATAGTCTACCAAGGATTATGATTAAAATCAAATTCACAGGGGTGCCTGGGTGGCTCAGTCGGTAAGTGTCTGAGTTGATATTGGCTCAGATCATGATCTCAGTGTTGTGAGACCAACACCAGCACTGGGCTCTACACTCAGTGAAGAGTCTGCTGGAGATTCTGTCTCTTCCTCTACCCTTCCCCCGGCTTGCACATGCATGCTCACATGTGCGTGCTCCCCCCCCCTCAAATAAAGAAATAAATCTTTAAAGTGGAGTTTCTTAACAAATCCTGATTTAATCTAACAGGTCACTGGACCTTAATCATTATTTTTAATAATTATTTTAACCAATTCATGGGGCACCTGGGTGGCTCGGTCAGTTAAGCACCTGCCTTCTGCTCAGGTCATGATCCTGGGGATCCTGGGATAGAGCCTCTCATGGGGGGTTTCTCCCTCTCCCTCTGCCTGCCACGCTTCCTACTTGTGCTCGCTCTCTGTCAAATAAATAAATACAATCTTTTTTAAAAAACTTGTTTTTCCAGGGCACATGATAGACAAACACATAGATAAGGCCCATGTACCACTCTGGAAGGTTCTATGGAAGCTGACGATGAGAAGGGCTTCACTATATGTCAGTCTAAGTGATGGCCTGTATCTGTTTTCCTTTTATCTTTCTATCTTGGACATGTGTGGCCCTGTAAGAAGAATAAATTGTAAGATAAACAGAAAAAAACCTGTTTTAACCAATTAACTCTTCTAAAAGGATTACTAAAGATGTTATCATATCCCAAGTAATTTAAAGGGACATATCAAGAGTCCTAAATACAAATGCTTTACCAAGTAAAATTGAATTTTACATAATTTATATATATATATATATATATTTTAAGATTTTATTTATTTATTTGACAGAGAGAAACACAGTGAGAGAGGGAACACAAGCAGAGGGACTGAGAGAGGGAGAAGCAGGCCTCCTGCCGAGCAGGGAGCCAGATGTGGGGCTTGATCCCGGGTCTCCGGGATCATGACCTGAACCGAAAGCAGTCGCCTAACCAACTGAACCACCCAGGCACCCCACATAATTTATATTTTTGATGAATAATTTTTACCAATAGATAGTGGGGAGAAACCTCTAAAATCTAGCAGGTTTTCGCCTAACAACTAGGTTATAAGCAAAACTCATGACTTTTCTCTAACAACCCACATTCTATTACCTAGGCTCTTAAAAGTCTATTCTGTGACTGGAAAATTCCTACATAGCCCTTATCACAATTTGAAATTCTACATTTAACTGTGAATTTATTTAATGTGTTTCTCCCACCAGCCTACTTATGCTGTGAGGCCAAGAAGCATGCCTACTTTATTCACTTCTGTGTGTCTTGTATAAAAAAGGCCATAAAAAATGGATGAATGAAACACAGTACAATCCCTACTATTCATCTTTCTCTCCCGCCATACAACTTTGGGGATTAGTCGGACAACCACAAAGCAAGAAACTTTTGTGTCTTCCCCACGTCTCTGTTCCCACTCTGTCTCTTGCCCACTGTACTCCAGTGGTAATAAGCACTTTCTATTACTGTTCTTATCACATCGCATTGTAAGTGACTGCCCCAGAAGGAAATGAACTCGTTACCTGGGTGCACATTTATCTCTGACAATGGCAGGTGATTCCCTTGTTTCACTTTTTGACCAGCATCAAGAAACAGCTTATGAAAATATACATTCATCAGTTCAGAAAGAAGGAAGTACTGGATGGCATACAAAAAAAAAAATTATGAAATCAAGTAAAGCCAACAAAGTAGGACGAAATAAATAAATCATCTCCTTCTAAGTCACCCACTGATAGGATTAAAAATTGTAAAGTATCTTCCAAAAGGAGTACCCTATGCAATTAATAAAACAAATCACCAAGTGTCCTATTCTTTTTTTTTTCCATGTAAAATAATTCCTTCACAATCTTTTCAGTTAAAAGTCAGAAAGAAATACATACATGATGGTGTTAATGCCTGAGAGCTGTTGGAACATTTGCAGACCACAACCCACAATTAAAGCTCGGCGAGTTGGGGGATAACTCAGCATTCTGCAGATCACAGGTCCAGCTTTTTTAAGAAAGAAAGAAAAAGAAGGACACATCTATTATTTTCAGCTCTCACAGTAATTATTCCCATTAGGATCAATTTCCCCAAATCTCTCTGAAATCAACATGACTGGGCATTGTAAAATGGAACATGTCAATGTTTATAGAAATCTGGGTACAATCTATTTTCTAAAACAGATTAGTATATATTTGAGTTCAAACTGTAAAAGCAACAAGAAGCAATTCAAGTTAAAGCAATTTATGGGTACTAGGAAGACCTACATAATTGGAACGGTAAGAAATTACTCTTCCTTAAATCCCTACAAACTGCATTAACTACTCTTCTTTCTCCACTTCCTTGGCAATTTATTATTTAAAATCCATTCAATGTGGGACTTACAAAGTCACTGGCAAATTGCTTTAATCAACCAAAAGAATGGCATTCATTAAAACAATTAAACAAGGAAAAGAATTCATTCCAGTTTATTTGACTTAAGTGACAAAATTCACTTCAATCTATTCAATTAAAGTTAAGGAATTTGAGCATAATACAGGACTTGGTTACAGTTTATATTATTAATAAATGTTATCAAAAAAGGTAATAAAAGGAAAAAAAGTCTATTTTATACAGGGGTGTATACATATATACAGACACACATACGCACTACATATACATATATATCTATCTTATTTTCTAGATTTTTGAATAGTTCCCTAAGTGGCCTTCAAGGATCATTTCAAAATATAAAGGGGCTTTCAAATTGGCAGAGATGCCTTCCTTGGTCTCTATATCAGAGCTCTAGCTCAAGTCTGGAAAGTTGTAGATACGAAACACTGAGGCCTTAAGTAAAGTGCCTCGTAGGTTCCCAGAAGCGCTTCAATTACGCCTTCACCCTAGCTTTCAGAGGCGTCCTATGTAATGTCCTTGATGGGACCAGAGTTGACGCCCCTGGAACTATGGCATTCCTGATGTTGGAAGAGATGGCCTGGGATCACGGGGATGTTAACTGCTTAATTAGAGGCATTTTTTCCTGGAGGCTAAGTTTCACCAGTGAACCCTAAACCAAGCCAAGTTTAACATTCAAGGCGTTTTACCATTTCAGGAACCTTTTGGAAATCTAATATTCTAGTTCACAAAATGGAATAAAATAGGCTGTTGTCTCGGCAATAAAAGTTAACATGGGATGTCAAGCCAGGGTATTAATTAGAACTGAACATTATAGGATAGGAATGAGAACATTCATCTCCATGTGGGTGTGATTAAAATCACATGAAGACTTGATTCACTGCAAACGATTCTGTCCCGAGATCGTAAGACAGGGACACGGATACAGAAAAGCATTTATGGTCATTTAAAGCTTAATGCAGTGACAACCCATTTAGAAAGCAGTTGTAAATGTCAACTATTTTAGTTTCAAGTAAAGCAGTATTAAAACACAGTACATCAGAAAGGCTGTGTAAAACAGGCAGATTTTACTGTGACAATTACTGTGACAATATTGAAATACAGCTGAATCAGCTGTCTGAAAGGTGAGCAGGTCTGCCTGCAAATTCCACTATCTATAAATGAACCACAACATAAAAAACATATAAGACATCATAAAAAGATCTACCAAGTTCCATAAATCAAAAAGATTATCATTTACTTTGGGTACCATGGAAAATTTAAAACAATGACAACAAAACAAAAATAAAACCCCTTCTTCAGCTTTTAGTAACCTCCACAGATAAGAAATCGGCCTTCTGCAAAAAATCTATTATAATCTGTGGGCAGCTGCATCTATTTTCACTAATAAACTGTTCCAAGGTTTGATGGACACATTACCTAATAATAATGATTTTAGAGGGCAGAAAAATAAAGAGAAAATGAAGACAAATTAAAGTCTGACTTGCCAAAATACCAAGAGGTACACAGTTGTATAAACCTCACATATATACTGCCTATTTTTAAAATTCTGAGTTTTTAACTTTCTCTTGGTTTTGATTTCCTATGAAAAATAAACAATAGCAGTTCTGTTATTGGACTGGCTTTTTAAAAAATATACAGCTAGATCTTGGTCACAGTAGTTGCACATCTGATTATGTATAAATAAAATGAAAGAATTTCCTTTCATTAAAACCATAAACTCAGCTTTATTAGGCAGTAAAACTGACTTAACAAATGCAAACTATCATTAATTTTTATATCACAGAAGCTATGAAGCAGAAGAAAAATATCAGATATATTAATTGGTTGAATGCTCATAAGTGAAAATTTAAAAATCATGCTCTACTTACTACCTTTCTTTCAATTTTTGTATTTAAAACAGTGTACACAAACATTGCACACTTAATTTTTAAAAAGATATTTATGTCTTTGAGATACAAATTCCCACACGATAAAACATAAAACCTTTATACAACTAAAGCAGTTAAGAAATACATGGCTCAAAATAGAACATGTACTAAAACAGTAGATGCAAGGACCAAAAATGGGTTCATTTTTTCCTTCATTCTAAACACCTCATACTATGTAACTTTTACAATGGTTGTCCAAATGTGGCAGGTACTCTAGTGGCAAGAATGCAAAGGGCAATCCTATCAGTTCAGCCATTCCTCTTAATAGCTGTTGGTGAGCCAAGCCTAGAGACATTTCTCCAGGTACAATTAAAAATGCACTAGAACACACTTTATATAATATCCAGTTCTTGATTTCTACTTCCAGTCAAGACGGAGTAACAGTTACCAGATTTATCTCCAACATGAAACCAACTATAAAGCCATGAAAAATGTAGGAGACAACAATTCTCATAACAATGGATAACAGGCAATGAAGGATAGCGAATCCTGAGATTCAGGAAACAAAAGAGGTGAACCCTAGAACAACCACCCATGTTTAATGCCTCAAAAATTTTTTCCAGGATGCAACGCACGGAAGGGAAGCTAGGCAGACTCTGGTGGTCTCCTTGAAAAGATGCAGCTCAGGATCCAGGGATACCAAGTTGGCTAGAGTTGGGGCAGAGTGTCAGAGTGGAGAGACAGCACACAGAGAGATCTGCAGTCCTTCTTGAGGATTCCACTGAAGGGATATATGTGAGGAAACTACTCAAGGCTGGAGAAAGAGCCACAGAAAGAAATTAATGCAATCAATTTCAGGACCTATTTGTACCAACCAGAGGGAAAAACCTGGAACGTAATAAGTACTCAAAAGGGTCCTACCTCAGCAATGGTATAAATTTAGTCCTTGATTAAACACTGCTTGGGTACCATCTGAAACAACTTAAAAATCAAGACCCCACTGCTTCCAAGTAACTGAATAGCATCACAGAACAAAGTTAAGCAGTAAGACAAAATTTATAATGTCTAGCACACAATAAAAAAATTGTCACGCATGCAAAAAGTCAGAAAAGTACAACTTGTCACAGTAAAGGGATTAACTCATCAAGAGGACATAGCGATCCTAAGATTGCACCTAATAAGAGCTTCAAACTATATGAAACAAAAATTGATACTACCGCAAAGGGAAAGAGGAAAAAATCCATAATTATACTCAAATATTTCATCAACTCTTTCTCCATAACTCGCAGAATATGTAGGCTGACAATCAGCAAAGACAGAGAAGACTTTAGCAACGCAATCAACAGACTTGACCTGACATTTAAATATCACTCTACTGACCAAGACAGAGTAGAGAATTCTTCCCAACAGTAAATGAATGGTAAATGTCTTGGAATATTTACCAAGATAAGATTATAATCTCAGCTCTAAAACCAGTCTCAATAAATTTAAAAGGATTTAAGTCATACAAAGAATGTTCTCAGACCATCATGAAATTAATATAGAAATCAACACCTGGAAGGTAACTGGAAAATTCCCTCCAAATTAGAAACTACATACCACATTTGCAAAGGTCAAAGAAACAATGGGAAATCAGAAAGTATGTGAACTGAAAAATATGAAAACACAGCACATGAAAATTCGTGCAATGCAGCTAAAACTCCATTCATATCAATACCCTTGGATTCTACCTTACAGAGGAAAATATATAGCAATGACCTTGGATTCTACTTTATAAAACCAGAAAAAGAGGAACAAATGAAACCCAAGATAAACAACATAAAAAGAGTAATAAAGAGCAGAACGAAAATCCATGACATAGATAAAAAAGACAGCTGGGGGGGGGGGAATCAATGAAACCAAAAGCCAATTCTTTGAAAATATCAATAAACTTTGAGCCACACTGCAGTAGGCTGAGGCTGAGTAACAGACCCTCAGTGGATATGCACATGTACTAATCCTTGAAACGTGTTAATGTTACCTTAGATGGCATAAAAGGACTTTGCAGATACTATTAAGGATTCTGACATGGAAAGATTATGCTGGATTATTTGGGTTGGCCCTATATGTAATCATATATATTCCTACGAGAAAGGCAAAGGGAGATTCAGGATAGAAGAGAAGGCAACGTGACCACGAAGGAAAAGACTGGACCAATGGAGCCATACACCAAGAAATCCCAGCTCCCACCAGAGGCTGGGAGAAGCAAAAAAATATATTGTCCCCTGAGAGCCAGTGGAGGGAACATGATTCTGCCAACACCTTGATTTCAACCCAGTAAGAGGAATTTCAAACGTGTGGCTACCAGACTGTGAGAATAAACTGTTTTTTAAGCTACCAAGTTTGTAGAATTTACAGCAGCCTTAGGAAACTAATACACAGATCAATCAGGAAAAAAAAAAAAAGAAAGTTACCAATATCATGAGTAAGAAAAGAGAAATTGATATAGATTCTACAGCTATCTTAAAAAAAAAATAAAGGAGTATTATAAACAACTTTATGGCACTAAATTCAACATCTTAAATACAACAGGTAAATTCCCTAAAAGACAGAATCTTCCAAACCTAACTCAAAAAATAGCCTGAACACATTATAACCTATTAAAAATACTGAATTTGTAGTTAAAATTTTTCTCCCAGCTCAATGGTTTGACAAAGAGCAGAGTGGCAATTGCCTATCGAAGACAAGTTAGGAAGGGGCACAACAGAAAGTTTTTGAGGGGTACAGGTATATATGTTCACTACCTTGACTGGGGTGAGGGTTTCACAGCATATACAACCATTAAAACATACCAAATTATATGTAAACCAAACTTCACTAGAGCTGCCTAAATACACACACACACACACACACACACACACACACACACACACACACACGCATGCACCCCTTTGCAAATAAAGAAACTCTAGATGTCAACAGGGCTGACATGGTGAAATGGTCGGTCAGGAGAAAAATCAAATATTCGAAAATCATAATCTTCACTTAAGTGAAGGGCCCAAAGGAGTTACTAATTAGAAGAAACAATACTATCTGATGAAACTGGGCTGCTGAAGTCGCAAGGCAAGATTACCAAGTGAGGACAGGCAGGCACGCAGGACCCTTGCAATCGCTTCGAGTTTTTCCTTGCACTTATGCTTCCCTTTCTGTTTTATTTATGTATGGATTTTACCAAGTACTGAAGAAAACTTAAGAAGAAGTAGAACATATTATAACTAATGAATTACAAGTTGCAAACTGTAGGCGGCTTCCCTGCTGCTGACAGTCTTCACAGACTAAATTCTTTGTTATAAGAAAAGATGCTCTGTGGAGAAAAGCAGGATCCTCACTGTGAGCAGGAGAATCACTGATCTGCTTCAAATACTGCCCTCCCTGGTCCCCAATTTGGGGCCTGCGACTGGGCTACAATTAAGCTAAGCAAGAACCCAACAGCAGAGTCCTCCAGCCTGTCCTGACGCCGCTAGAGGTCGCAGTTCTCATGCGCCACAGGCCCTCGGGAAGGAGACTTGTGTCAGCCACAGTGACCCCAGCAGATCAGTGAGGATTTCAAGGCATCTGCTCCAAGCTCAATCAATTTTCTAATATTTCAATAGCTCTTCATGCCGTAGGAACCGATTTTCACCATCAGGAGAGTCCTAAGTAGTTTAGAGCATTAGGTGTTAATGAGTAAAGGAAACACCGAGGGATCAGGTGACTTTCCGAAGGTGACAAACTAGTAAGTGCGTAGAACTAGGACTTGAGCTACCTTAGTTTTCATGCCATAAAGGACAAGACATCGCATATGCAGACTTCAGTGGATTTTTTCTTTGCATTAAAAAAAATAACTGTGGACAATAAAACAAAACACAAAACATGCCCTTTCAAGCCACAGTAATAAACACGCTCTGTGCTCATGACTCTAATCCCTCAGACTCCCCTTTTTCTCTTTTCTCAGGGTCTCACTTGCCACAGTCCCCAGCCCTAATTCCAGCATTACTGGTTTCAGAACATTCATGTCACTCTACTCTGAAAGTTCATCATACCCATCTCCAGGGAGTTGAGTATTGTTTACAAATAATTAGGAAAATGGTCCACACTAACTTCATGACAATTCAGTATGTCTGTGGAGCAGGCCCTTCATGCTGCTGAGGGGAACCTTTGGTTCATTTCCAGGTGGCTCCAAATTACAGTCTCACAACACCCATTTCAAACAGCCTTCTTCCTTGGACTTCCACAGTTCCCTCCTGCCTCTCTGACCAAGTCTTCTCTAGCTCATGTATCATGCCTGAGGCCCTACTGTGAGTACTCTGTGCAAGAAACACCTGGGACGCCTGGGTGGCTCAGTTGGTTAAGCGACTGCCTTCGGCTCAGCTCATGATCCCGGAGACCTGGGATCGAGTCCCACATCGGGCTCCCTGCTCAGCGGGAAGCCTGCTTCTCCCTCTCTCACTCCCCCTGCTTGTGTTCCCTCTCTCGCTGTGTTTCTCTCTGTCAAATAAATAAAATCTTTAAAAAAAAAAAAAAAAGAAAGAAACACCAGGAGGCCCTGCCTGGGAGGAGCTCCTGATACTGCGGTGGGGAGGAAGTCATGTACAGAAATTAAATAAGCTACCGGACAGCAGTTCAAGTGCTCTAACACAGGTACACGTGAACTATGAGATTCAGGCCTAGGGAAGCACCCAGGGAAGGCATGCCCACTCAGGTACATAGAAAACAGAAGTCATTATTCTTCACTTCAAAATTGTTCTTGACCCTGTGTTACCTAATTTTTTGCAGTTAACCAGGATTAGATAGGTGGCATTTGGCTATTCATTACCTTTCTCTCTTTCTATACCCAGGGAGGGGAGTTGCTGAATTGTAATGAAAAGTAATGTATGTACACCTGTCTTCTTTCCACACAACATTAGAAACTTTTATTTTTGCATCTGCACCCACCGTGGCTCCCCAGCTCTCTACTGCCCCACTGGACTCCCAGCCAACTTGTGAGTGAGACCGCAAAGGGCATTGTAGACCAGCTCCCCCCTGGCCCCTGGGAGGTTTTCAGCAGAGTATGCAAGCCCATTAAGCCTTTATCTTCTCTAAGGGGATGCAGCAGTAGCACTTGCCCTGGGAGGCTCGGAGATAACAAACTTGCTGGTTTACGGTAGGCGTGATGGTTAATTTGATGTGTCAACTTGCCGGGTCACAGGGAGGAAACATAATTTCACGGGGTGTCCAGCACGGTGTTTCTGAATAAGATGAACACTTGACTCGGCAGATGGAGTAATGCAGATTGCCCTCCCCAATGTAGAAGGCCATTATCCCCACTGAGGGTCTGACCCTCAAAAAGAGGACGAAGAGTTTGCTTTCTCAGCCCACCTATTTGACTTGGGACACTGGTCTTCTCCTGCCCTCAGACTGGGATGTCCACCATCACTCTCCAGGGTATGCGGCTTGCAGAGAGCAGATTATGCTATCTTCTCAGCCCCCATGACCACGTGAGCCCATTCCTCATAATAAAGTGATCTCCCTCCTTTCCTCCCTCTCTTAAACACAGACACACCCCTCTCCTAGTGGCTGCTTTGTGGAGACCGGCCAACATGAGTACATTCTACATTCAGTGACAAAGCCTTGTCTATGGTCTCCACCCCATCAATCCAGCCTCACAAACTGCTGCCACCCTGTCAGCTAAAGCCTGCCACTGATGACTTAAGTCACTTACCTGCTCAGAACCTTCTGGAACAGACACACCAGGGCCTGCCTGATGAAAGGCACACACCTGCCCCCCCCCCCCGTATCTTTCTAGATTTCTCTCACAATACTTCTCCTCTAAATATGCTATACTTCAGCAATCTTTGGGTAACCTGTTTTTACACAAAAAAGCTTCATATTTTTACGTCTCTGTCTCTTACAGTGTTCCTGCTCTATGAGGTCACCCCTGTTCCCAACAGAGAATATTCTGTCATCTGAATCATGCTGTCAGTTTTATACCTCCCTTATGTTCTCACTGCTGACTAATTTGTTTTTGCAGGTGAGGTGGCTGATGTCTCTTCCATACTGAATTACAGGGGGTGAACCTTCCCACTGTACTTAGCCTAGGGCTGTGCAGATAGAAGAAATTCAACAAATACTTGTTTAACGAATATGAGGGAAAGAAGGGGAGAAGAAAGGAGGAAGAAAGGAAACCCAGAGCAAATAATGGTTATCAAGAACTCAAGAATAAAGCAATCCGAATACACTGCAAGTTGCTAAACAGTGTTGTGATTAATTATAAACAACCGCTCAGATCCTGAGCGTTTCTATGCTGTTTTCCTCTTCAATATGCGGCAGATGATGTTTGCGATTATAAGCTGGGGCTTGGCACAGGTTCTGTTTGGAGAAGTGGACTGCTGTGACTGATGAATTCAACCCCACGTGGCTCAATCATTCCTTCACAGGCCGGCATTTACGCCAATACATTCCGAAATCTTTCTAAGGCAATCAGTTTGCCAAGATGTTGCGTTGGGCTGGCTGTGTACAGATGCGTACCCGTGAGCTAATAAGCATGGGACCTTAGGGCTGTATGCAATCACTGTTAATCCAGTCATTATTATACCAGATCACTAAAGCAAAGGCTTTTTTCCTACTTATAAGGGGGGATGCTGAGAGGGTTTTACATTACTAAAATGCTGGTTGGTCCCTCCTCCATAAAAAAACCTTGTCTTGTTATTTATCTTCGTTCTAAAATATTTCTTTCATTAGAGGTATCTACATAAATAATGGCAATCCTAAATCTAGCCCCCCAACTCTCAAACGGAATCTCTGAACTTTCTGCCAGCTGTGTGAGTGTGGTATGATGCTGAGGAAGACAAAAAAAAGAAGAAGAAGAAAGAAACAGGAAAAAATACTACTTTGGGCAATCTTTCTTGGGCAAAGGGAGGTATCCTTTTTTAAAGCAAATGGACAGTCTTCTTAAACAACTATATTCTTAACAGTATTAGTATCTTTGGACAAAGCAATTTTTCAGTGAAGGAATATACAATTCAACCTCCTGGTCTTCTGCAGTGTTCTCCCAACAAGCTGTCATTCTTAGTGGTACAGCAAGCCTCTCACCTACCTGCTTTCCCAGTAGATATTACACACTAAGATACAGGACAGGGGGTCACTTGCACCTGCTAAACACGCAAGGCCGCGCACTGCGGAGACCAAGAGGCTCCACATTAGGGAATCAAAGCAGCTAGATCTGAATCTAGGTCAGCTATATAGGAGGTGTGTGAACGTGGCCAGGTTCCTTACCCTCTCTGGGCTTCACATGCCTCACATGTGACCACATGTACTTCACACGTAGATTGTGATGATTTAAGGTGGTAATGCATGTGAAGCACTGCAGTAAAACCCAAATAAAGAAGCTATGATTTCATCCATCAACTCTCAAGTAGAATTTCTCCACAGATGAAATAGAAAGTTTTAAACTGAAAACTGTCAATAAATCACATGGGCTTTCCTTCTAGCTAAACAGAATCTTTACTTTTAAAATTCCATTAAATAATTCAAAGAGTTCCATTAACATAAAAATAAACGATTCTATACTTAGAATTTCTATTTCTTTTATAATTAACTTAACATTCCTACACAGATCACTAATAAAATACTAGGTAATACAGCAGTAACCCCTATGCCACAGGCACCTGTAATAAATGCCAGTTCTATTAAATTTAATGATGTATGCTATCTAACTATTCATACTACCACAGATATCAGAATTATCCCATTCTCTGCCTCCATTGTATTATTTATTTATTTATTTATTTATTTATTTATTTATTTATTTATTTGATTTGACAGAAAGGGAGAGAGAGAGAGCACGCATGCACAAGCTGGAGGGTAGGGATGGGCAGCAGAGGGAGAAGGAGAAGCAGGCTCCTGATGTGATGTAGGACTCGATCCCAGGACCTGGAGATGAGGACCTGAACAGGAGGCAGTCGCTTAACCGACTGAGCCACCCAGGCGCCTCTCTACCTTCATTTTAGACCATGTGTAGACTCTCAAGATTTTAAATATTCCTATATCGCTATCAGATAAGAACATTTTAAGATATATGAAGTATAATTTCTTTGGTTTAAAAATAGTGTGTATTCATAGAGATATTTAAATTTTACATGACTATTTGAATAACATTCTATTGGCATGTTCCTTTATTAGATTCAGGTATTCAATAAATAAGTACCATGGAAAATGAAAATGAAAAATCTAACCTGGATTCATACATTTTCTACTGTTCTGTCTTTTTATGTTTGGTTTTATACATGAGAGTTACCATGAATAAGGATACCAAAAAGATCAGAATCAGGCTGCATTAAATGGCTCATAATTTTATGGTAGGGCAGAATATCTAAAAATCATGACTGCTCTGCCACATTCCAGAAACATGATTGCTACAAGCATATGTGGTACCCTGAAATATAATATCTTTATTTTTTAAGATTTTATTTATTTATTTGACAGAGAGAGAGATCACAAGTAGGCAGAAAGGCAGGCAGAGAGAGAGGAGGAAGCAGGCTCCCTGCTGAGCAGAGAGCCGGATGCAGGCTTCAATCCCAGGATCCCTGAGATCATGACCTGAGCCAAAGGCAGAGGCTTTAACCCACTGAGCCACCCAGGCGCCCTGAAATATAATATCTTAAAGAGACTGTTTTCTGTTAACACCATTTTAGTTACTCCAAAAATAGCCACGAACTAGATAGAAAAATGAACCAAATATATGAGGCTATAAATATATTCACTAATTCTAAAGTAGTTCTCCTGCCCCACACTTCTCTCTTTGCCCATTCTCCAATTACCTTCACCACCACCACAAAAGCCACAAAAAAGGGGCGGGGAAATCTTGGTCTCCTACATGCTACAAAATACCAATGTTAGTCATTAATTACAGAATAAGAAATAAAGATGTTCTATAAAAAGAACTTCCTACTAAGTTCTCCAAAACATGGTAGGAAATAGATGGAGGATTATGTTCATGGAAATGAAAAGTTGATTCAAAATATGGATTTTCCAGCATTTACATCTTTCATTTATCAAGGTTTCACTCCAAAAAATAAATAAATAAATAAATAAATAAATAAATAAATAAATAAATAAATAAATAAATAAAATAACACTTGTGGCAGAATGTAAATGCCATTGAAACAAGAACAGGGCAGTAACTGCATCTTCCATGTGATCAGGTATGCTAGGACATGTGAGATTTATAATGTCATACTAAGTCATGAATACAACAGACAAAACTTGAAAGAAAGCTCCATAAATGTTTGTTTGCTAAATCTGAGAGAGTTGGTCCACCTGATTCTGGAGGCCTCATGGTGGATGATAGATCCTAGAATCTATTTTGCTCAGGGCACCAAACCAAAAGTATCCTACATCAGCGTATAAATAAAATCTCTCTTAGGGCCACTCTATACACTGGCTCTCATGCCAATAAAGGTATTTGCACCAAAGTTTTGTGTGGCTGCTGAGCTTGCTTTGAGTTTATAAAAATAAACACCAGTGACTTCTGTAGACCTCAGTGGAAAGTTGATCTACATAGCAGGTATGAAAAAAACACGGCTTTCAATGCGGGGGGGCCATCATTAGAGAGATCATTTGGTCTTCTTGTCCTAATCTACAAAATTCAGACGAAAATATTCACCAATCACCCATAATATGTAAAATACAAATGACAAAATATAATCACTGTACTTCCCAAATCAAATATAACTTAAGTGACAGAAAGACTAGTTAACTGGCATGATCACAGCAACATTTTTCCAGAAAGATGTGCTAGGAACAATACAATACCACAGTAAAACTTTTATTTTCTTTTCTCCAAAATATTTTATGGCCTAACATGGTTAACTGAATACCCCATGCTCATGAGGTCAATAACTAAAATAAATAGTAAAAAGGAAATTTATATGCATTAACAGCTGGTACATTCGTTTTAGTTTTTTAAAAAGTTACTGGATTCCCACAGGGAACTGATCACTTTTATTGAAGATAAGTTTTAAGCTTTTTTTTTTCAAAGACTCATCTGGTTACTTGCTTGGTTACTTACTTGGAGCAAAATGAAAAGAACAAAATAAGGTAACTTGCAAAGATAGGAAAGATTGATAAGTCTGAAGTTCAAATAACTTTCAAAAACTACTTATAAATCTGGCTTAGGATAAAGTACTCTTCTAACTTAGTAGAAATGAAAATATGTCTAAAAAATAAATTTTCACAAGTTTCTCCATATATATATATCTCCAGTGACACATCCATGAGGGGCTCAGCTTTCTAAAGGACGTGGTTTAGGTTTACTCATGCATTATAAAGATCGGTTTCAGAAATGTCAGTGACTTCTTTATGGCAAAGTGTAGCTTTCAGAGTTCTTGGCCTATGAGGGTAATTTCTTTCCTTCAAGATCACAATTTTAATTTAAGACAAACCTGATATATAGCAGTATCCCTGAAACATAATTCCTCACTCAATAAAATCCACCAATAAAATACTACTAAATCAAAAGGAAAGCAAAGGGAAAGTAAAGCTCTCAATTAATATTTAGGAGTAATTAATATTATTTTATTAACTTTATGCACATAGCATTACCCTGAGGTTTAAATACAATCTAGACAGGCGAGATCTGCTAGCATAACACAGTGCCTGTGGGAAACTGGGCTTGCCTATACATTATGAGGGTGATAACATCTTCCATTTTCTCTGGCGCATATGCACACACGTGTGAAAGTAAAAAACATAGGTACATATATGCATGTATATGTACACAGAGAGGTTTTGTAGTTATGATGATGACCATTACAGAACCTCTTTCATCACCTGAAGACCTTCACTTCCTGATCCCCTTGCTGACCTCTTCTCCATGCTTACTTGATGAAAATGAGGCATCACTGAAGATTTAAGTACATTTATTTCAAATTGTTGTAACAATTCTGTTCCTCCTTCCGTGTTTCTATGCAATGCATAGGCACGTGCCTGCAGGTCTAAAAAGTTCTGAAAAACTACAGCAGAATTACCACAGAGAAAAACTGGCAGAGGAAATGGAGACTGAGTCCCACATGCCCCACTCAAGAAATTTTATGGTAGGAACCAGCAAAATACTGGTCCTCAACTAGCACACATAGCGGACCGATGTTTGCATTCGGTGCATGCAAGGCTGAGAAGAGCACCCCAATTAACCACCCCCTAAGTGATTTCACATGGATCCATCCATGTTCGCAACCAGAGAAAGAGCTTTTAAGGTTGCTCATATGTGTTATCCTACTGCCTGTAACGACTGGGCAAGGAGAATTCGAAAGACAGTTCACAGATGCCTTAGCTTTTAGATGTCTGTGGGTATCTAACCTTATTTCCTTGGCATCTTCGTTTTTAATCTGTGATTGTTTTTCATTAGGCAGATTCTTCTAATCTTCTAACATGACACAAACCATAATTTTACTTGATATAGTTTGAGATGCTCTTCTAGATAAATATGGCTCTCTCGGGATGAGGTCAGTATTTGAAAATCTACATATGGCTGTTTTATTTTGAGGCATGTCTGCAGTTACCATATGGTCAGTGGCAATCTGTGAAGGGAGTCAAGATGTGCCTATTTAAAATACTGACTGAAACTTGAGTTTCTACTTTGAAATGCTTTCATGCATCTACTTTTTCTGAATGCTGAAGCTCTGTCTTTCAAAAATGCAATCTCCCCTCTGTACTGCAAAATTTAATTAGAAAATAAAATTTCTTTCTACGTATTTTCGGTTATGCATATATATAAAAAGCACACTGAGATGTGGAAATGGTTCTAATCCTGCTACTCAACCTGTTTGTGGCTTTGACTATATTCTACTATGGCTCATAATCATTTGAAGGCACAATTTAAATAGAAGTGAAGCAATGTGCAGCTGAATGTTTCTCAGGCATGTTCTAGAACATTCTGTCCTCTGAGGTCCCCTAAAACATCAAGATTCTATGACTCTGGTGAATGAAACTAATTTAGCAACATTTACATTAAAAATATATGGCTCTTTATATGAAAGATAGCCATGATGTAACTGTTATGTAGGAGCATAAACAAATGTTCTATTTGAGTGAAGTATATAGCTTTTATAAATTATTCCCATTCATTATTCATCAAGTTACTATAAATGTTTTAGGAAAATAGTGAAAGCCATTTTTCCAGCACTCTTCTAAAAAGTACTATTCATAAATATTCAATTTGTGTATAAAGCTCTTTCACTTTGTTGTTATATATCCATTTGGTCTTTTAATGAAAAAGAAACACATCTGTGTGGGAGTTGAATGGTTGTAAAGGGGCAAGGCAAGCTAAATTATTTCTAATAAAAGAACTGGCATATTTAAAACCAGAAAATGGCACTTAAATAACCTCAAAAATGTCTGTTCCAAAATGGCATTCTGGCCTAACAAGTGATGACCTAAATAGAGTCCCTATCCACACATACTTTCACTTCACTCTGTAAATTACCTCAAATCTTAAACCAGTTCAGAAGCCATCTGATGTAAGTTCCTGTAACTTATCCTCTTCTGAGCCCTTTCTTTCCTGTCTGAGCCTCACCCCCCCTTTCTGTGCCCTGTCTTACTCTCTTCCTCACTTTCCTGGGAGCTTTCCAAGGAATACCTCCATTCCAATGAGACCAAACCGCAATTTCATCATCTCTACATCTCTGGAAGAATACGTCTACATACATTTTCTTGATTTCTGCCATTTTTATGACGTAAGCAGCCCCCCACTCCATCCTCCACCACTCTATTAAAACTACCCTCTCAAAACATCATTGATGAAATTCTAACTGCTAACACCAACAGTGAGGTCGTCATTCCGTTTATCTCCTTACATCTCATGCTATGGCCTACTCTTGTAAATCTCTCTCATCCCCTGCCTTCTCTGATATTACCGAATTTTGTTTCACCTCTAACATTTTATTCCATTTCAGTGACCTTTGCTTGATCCTTTTCTTCAGTTATCCTTAACGTAGGCATTCTCTAAGATTTTACCCCACACCCTTTAAATTCTTTTGTTACTTCCAAAGTTCTTCCAAATATAGAACTTTGGAAGTAAAACAGACTTTATTTATCTTTTTTACTTTTTCGTTTAAAAAAACGCAACAAAAACCATGTACACATACACACAATTTTATGTGTGTGTGCGTGTGGGTGTGTGTTATCCTCCCTATAAAGCTGTCCTCCCTTCTTGTTCATAAAAGTGGTGTCCTGATGCTTCAGCAACTAACTTTATAAGTCATTATTACTGCATCCTTTATCACGGAGGACATTTTTCACTACCCACACTGGGTATCCCTTCTAGTAAGTCTCATGTTAGAAATGTAAATGCCAGCAAAAGTACTATCATTTTATTTTTTTCCCCCTCATGGACAGTGAGGATCACGTAACTGATTGCACTATCCTTGCAGTTATGGCAGACAGGGAGTTCAGAATCAAATACATAATCATTTGTCACTAAGTGGGGACACTTTTTAAAAAATTTATTTATTCGACAGAGAGATCACAAGTAGGCAGAGAGGCAGGCAGAGAGAGAGGAGGAAGCAGGCTCCCCGCTGAGCAGAGAGCCCGACAGGGGCCTTGATCCCAGGACCCTGAGATCATGACCTGAGCTGAAGGCAGAGGCTTAACCCACTGAGCCACCCAGGCACCCATAAGAGAGGACACTTCTATGGTTAATAAGATATATCTACATGTTAGCTCTCTCCTAGTGTTGATTTTCTCTTCTAATTCTTAATTTCCCACAGCATTATGATTTTTTTATATTTTAGTTTCACTTTCATGGAACCTATTTTTTGTAAGCTTCCTAAAATAACTTAGGAAATAAGTCAAGACATAACCCACCAAACAATGTACAAAAACTGTAAGAACAAATTCAGAATCAAATCATTAAATCACAGTTATGCATACAAAAATAAATGATAGTCCTGCTCTTTTTTTGGACAAGGTATAGAAAAATTCCATCTAGAAATACCAGCTCATTTTTGTTTTCTCTTTGCTCCTTATATCCTACTTTGGGTTAATCAACAAATACGCTTGTCAAATGTCCTCGGATTATCCCCAAATTCCGTCCCATGCTTAGTTTTATCAAACTAATAAGCAGCCAAACTCATTTTACCCCTTTCGTCAAGACCTAACTTCAAAGTTTCCCCAATTCTTATTATGGTGCTCAGGGTGGTCTGGTATCAGGTTTCAAATCTAACTCCCATAATAGCATAGTCATAGTGAACTTATCGCACTCAGAGAACATATATACTGCCATACCTCTATGCCGTAGTTCAAATTTGTCATGTTCCTAGAATGTTTAAACCAGTCCCAAATCTCTTCCTCCAAAATCCTACCCATCCGCTGAGGTCCAGCTCAAATAACTTCTTATCCACGGGGTCTTCCCTGATCTGACTCAAATATCAGAATTATTAGCTTCTGATATTCTGCTATTAAGAATTATTAAGTTAAATAGTTAAAGATTAACTATTTTTCAAATGCCTCTTACATCACTTTATTTTGACTTGTACAATGACCATTTTATACATTTATCTACTATCTAAGTGTTTAACTTACGGTAAATGCTCACTGATTATTGAACCAAATCAAAAGATAATTTGGTCTAAACAAAATATTTCCTTTAAATGTTTTTCATCGAATAAACATTTATTTCTTTTGAGGTCTGATATTAACAAATAATTTGAAATGTTACCATCTTTGTCACATGGTACAAGAAGTTTATTAACCATTTTTATTCCCATCATTTCAGAACTGGCTAGGGTTGTGCCAGCATCCCTAGGTGTATGAAAATCCCTATGCTAGGTTTTTTTATGAAAGTTAATAAACTCATAGGTGATTCCTCTCATGACCTTCTGACTCACTATAATGTTATTCACAGTTATAAATCATTATAATGTATATTGGAGTTCGGAGCAAAATACATGCTTACAATGAAAAATGAAAACATAGTATGCACAAAGACTGACTGTGACGCCCTACTTCTTATCAAACTATCTGATAAAAGACAGTGAAAAACTTAAGGTATAAAGTAGGCTCTTCATTGGGTCCCATTCATTCACATTTTACTGCTCAACTGCAATCTATAATAATCACATGGTAAAAACACAGGAATAGTATTTATGGCTCAAGGAGGGCAAGGAACATAGCCCACAAAACCCAAAGCCCTTCTGCTGGGAAATGTATCTCCCAAGAGCCTGCTGCCCAAGAATGCAGTTTATGCAAATTAAGGTTAATTAACATGACTCATCCATTATATTGCACTTGCTAATGACCTCAGTTCTTATTTCACTGAGAAAACAAGCAATTAGAAGAGAACTAATTCATCTTCTCAACAGAACAGCAATCTCCCTGTATCTTGACCCATATGCTCTGCCATATCTGCTGGTACAAGGCTAACCTGTGCTTTTGATCTGAATCCTATCCCTTTGAGCATCGCTCCTATAATTATCCCTCCTTCTATCCCAATGTCAGTTTCCACTACCTACTGGATCCTTCCCATTAGCATACAACTTGGATATAGTATCAACCATAGTAAAATAAAACTAAGAAATCAACTTTAAAAAAAACACATTACCTTCCACTTTGTACCTAATTTTTCTGTTCCCATTTACAGAAAATCTCAATAATTATCTATACCTTTTTATCTCCACTTTCTTACCTCCTCTTCTCTTCTCAGTCCCATTCTAAGTAGGCTTTCATCTCCACCACCCTATTGAAATTGCTCTTGTAAAGGTTTCTAAGAATCTCCACTTGGCAAATGCAATGGTCAACTATCAGCAATACTAGGAAATAGTTGCCGTTTCCTTCCTTCCTCCACCCTTTTTGAAACACTTCCACCACTGGCTTCCAGAAACTACTTTGTCCTGGTTTTACTCCTACATCACTGGATTCCCCTGCTCCATCTCCTTTGCTGGATCCTTCGTGCTCCTCTACATGATCTCCCAACTTTGGAATGCCTTGGGGAACCAGATCTCTCCTTTTCTCTCCATAAATGCATTTCCCATTGATCTCCTCCAACCCCATGACTCCCATGACATTGCCACACCAACCTCACCTCCGAGTTCCAGACTCACAAACCTAACTTCTTACTTCACATCTGCACTTGAATATCTAATCTCCATCTCAAATTGTGCTAGCCAAAACAGTACTCCTGACTCCCCAGCATTTCACTTCTCCTTCAGCATTCCTCTTTGCACAAAATAAATCCTCCATTTACCCAGCTTCTTAAGCAACCAGAGTACTCTTCCTCTCTGTGAAATCTAGTCACTTACGCTGTCTTTTCTTTGCAGCACTTATAACGACCAGAAGGCAGTTATGTATTTGTTTTCTTGTTTACTATTTATCTCCCTCACTAGACTAATTTCTATGCGGCTGGAATCCTGGACTCTAAATGCCTATCCCTAGGACAGTCCGTGCCCTGCATATGTGTTAGAAGAATTCTTCTGCTTTAAAACCTACAACTGCTTTTGATTCAAGGCACATTTTTATACCATTCTTTCTGATCTCTTTCAGCATCAGAGTCAGTGGAAAAAGCATGTGCTCTGGAATTAGACGTGCCTGGGTTTCTTATGAGCTCTGCCCTACTACCCTCACTCTCCCAGTAGCATTATCCTCATTATTGGCATCATTTATTTAGCATTTAGTATATTCCTCAAACGACGTCAGCTTCTTTATATACACATCACTGAACTCTAACAGCAAATATATGGCGATAGTGTTATCATCCCTGTTTCATGGATCACAGAATTGCTAGCTGGTAGAGCTAGGACTTAGCTGAGAACCTGCCTCCACAGCCTCTCCTCTTGGCCAATATACTCTCTTGCAGCCCCAGTTCTGTAAGTTGTCCAAGGTCTTCCACGGAGCTATGAACAAAGAGGACTCAGGCCAGATCTGACCTCAACTCATGTTTTTACTAACTATGCTGACCTCTAAAGCAGGGTAACGATGACATGAAATGAGATGATGTGTGTACTCAACAGCTTCAGGCTCCCTGTTCGGACTTCTAACATTCACAGGCATGTGACTGCATTTTAAAAAGCTTCATACTGCTTCCCAAAGTTTTCTTTAGTCTCTGTATCACCTTCCAGTATTATTGAAGCATTTCTTTATTGAGAATCTAAATGTAGATACTATAGAATTTTTTTTAAGACATGTTCAAATTTATTAAGGTATCATTATATAGCAATTTGTACAATTTTAGAAAAATGGCATGGGACAATGACTATCACTGAGTATAACTGCCTATAAACTAAGAAGTTTTATATTATGTATTTTGATAAATAATTCCTACTCCCCTTATAATGTGATTACACCATAATTTTCTTTGTAAAGTTTTACTTAATTTTTCACAGAACACTTAAGAGGCAAAATTCATTTCTTTTGTCAACATATCGTAAATGTTGAATTAATCAAATGTTTTATGTTCAGGCACTCTTATGTGTTATAACTGAATTTAAAGCTCAATTTTACTTTACAATTCAGAAATCTTAAAACTCAGACTAGCATCAAAAAGCATGCATTCTTTCTCTCCAAGATTTATCTACTGTGTCACATGACCAAAATGATTCGCTATGCCTGGAAAGGGTTAAACTGCTACTCACTATAGCAATCCTTTTTAACAAATGCCTCCAGGTTAGAAAGACAAATATTTAACAGATATGGAGAGCAAATTTCACTTAGGCAAATTGTATACCTTTTTGTTAAATAATGATTTTAGATAATTGAGGGGTAGAAAAACAAAATCACCTTCCTCCGCCTATTTACCTTTTGTTAATCTGCTATGGATAGGAAGAAAATAATACCAAAGGAGGGGACCAAGAAAATTCCGTACTCCCTAAAGTAAACCAACACAATAATTTTAACTACATACCTCCAAATAATCTATTTGCATTCTGAATTCCCATACAAAGATAAGTCCACATAACAGTTTTATTCACGTGCCTACTTGGACAATGCCTACATTTTTACTATAGTATCACTAAGAGTAGTGAAAATCCTCTAAAATTTCTCCATGACAAGTCCCACTAATTTTAATTGAAGCTTCCCATTCCCAGCCTATCCTTGGCAGATTAAACAGTTTAGAGACTGCTGCCAAATGTAAGATTTCCCAGGGGGCATCTGAAAATAAGTTATAAGTATTCAAGTAAGCCACCTGTCTGAAGATATATTCATTTGATCAGAACAGCTTTCCAAACTTCAAACAGCCCATGAACAGAACAGAAGTAGGTCTTTAACCATTGTTTTTATTTCACTTTCTGTTAACATGCATCCCAACTGGATAGAGCAACTCTAAAAAGTCAAAACATATAAATGTTCAATAATACATATTTATTAATCCCAAGTCATAAATGTCAAACCATATTCTTAAATTTGAACACTCTAAATAATTCTGTACACTAACAACAGACTAGTAGCACTTGCTTCTAAGCTAAGTGCCCAAATGTGACAACTCTTACATGGCAGCAATGGCACCACCATTCAGAGAATTGACTCAGAGAAAGCACTGCTGTTACTGGCTATCAGCCTTGTTCAGGACTTCATCTTCTTGTCTTCTAATAAGGCTAAAATCAGACCGTAAGATAGCTGCTCCCTTAGATAATCATGTTAGCTACCTATATGGCAACACTAAAGCAAGTTCTTTCTAGTTACCATCAAATGCAATTTACTGGCATCACCAGAAACCTGTACTAACCAGCAGGTCCAAAGATAAATGAGACACAGTCCTTGCCCTCAAGAAGCTTACATTGTAAAAGTATGAATTAATAACCTGAGAGCGGAGAATAGGAAAGGTATACTCTAGCTGAAGTAGAATATATTTGAACACAATTTATGAGTTCCAAGACTTATTCCAAGTTATTTCTGGTGTTTCTACTTATAATAATGTCTTAACTTTTGATAAGAAATGTATCGTTTGAATGACAGAAACCAAACAGACTTACCTTGTGAAATATTTTAATAAGACTTTTTCACTGAATACTTTGCAACTACCAACACCAAGACTCCCACCTTGTAGACACTTAGATCTCTTGAAGCTCTTTGGTCTTATCATTACATGAAGAATAAAATCTCCTTCTAGAAAACCTCATACCTTACTCTGCCCATAACTCTTCTACTGTCATCTCGTGTAATACACTAACAAGTTTTCCCACCCAAAATTAAAATTTAAAAAACCAGAAAAGGAAAGCATGAAAACAACATATGTATTTTAAGCTCATGACTGGATTTCATTAGTTCCTTTAAACCCACTATTACCTGTGGTAATAGTGGGTTTAAAGGAACTGAAGAGAGGAAATTGGCATGAGCTAATATTATTTAACATCTACTAGATTCAAGCTCTATGTAAATTAATCTGCACTACTACCTAAAAAACTGATAGTATTAATTTCATTTGGCAGATCAGAAAACAGCCTCAGAGAGGCCAAGTAACTTTTCAAAGATGGAATAGTACATGCTAAGGTCAATGCTTACCTGGTTTCAAAGTCCAAAAAAGTCCCTAATCTTTCCACATATCAAACTGTTTCTCTACTGTCTTTTAGACATTGAACACGTAAGTGAGCCAAACAGATTTTCATGATTACAGAGATTATTTTGCCTCACTCTCCACTTTCTCTAGAAGAAAAAGCAGTGGAGTGGGCTTTACTAAAAAGAGGTACAGGCTTTTTCTATTCCCATTACATTAAGAATGATTATGAAGTAATGTGGCTGATTTTTTAAAAGATTATTTATTTTAGAGAGAGAGCAAATGCACCCTTGGCCAGAGGGGCAGAAGGGGGGGGGGAACTCAAGCCGACACCTCAATGCGTGCAGAGCCTGATGCCCATGAAGATACCAAGGCCGGCTGGGCTCAGTCTCATGACCCTGAAGATCATGACCTGAGCCAAAACCAAGAGACAGATGCTTAACTGACCTAGCCACCCAGGTGTCCCAAACACAGCGGATTTTTGAAGAAACATATCAAAACACCTATTTCCTTCAAAGTCACCTTGGGAAGAAAGTGATGGAATTACTTTGCTGATGGTATTACAGGTTAAAATACTTCTGGAAATCTTTCAGAACCATCTTCGAAACCAGTGTCACACTATGAATGCACTCAGTAATCACAAATCTTCATCCTTGGCAAAAAAAAAAAAAAAAAAAGGCCCTGGGGAGTGCATTCATTCAGAGGCAAACCTTACTGATAAAGAACTCTTAAGCTGAATAAAAGCATCCAAGGGCGCCTGAGTGGCTCAGTGGGTTAAGCCTGTCTTTGGCTCAAGTCATGATCTCAGGGTCCTGGGACTGAGGCCCGCATCGGGCTCTCTGCTTGGCAGGGAGCCTGCTTCTTCCTCCTCTCTCTGCCTGCCTCTCTGCCTACTTGTGATCTCTCTCTGTCAAATAAATAAATAAAATCCTTTAAAAAAATATTTAAAAAAAAAGCATCCAAGATAAAAAGAAATATCAACATATTAAAAAGAAGTATCAACATATTAACGAGCTTAGCCAACCTACTGATCATCCTTTGCCTTCCTTAAATTTACACTTCCTTCCTAAATCAGTATCTTTCAAAACATGTTTCCTTTCATTAGAGGTCTTAGTACTACTAGTAAGAATATTTAATGTGTGTTTTCATTACTGTTGTCTCCTCTACTCCACGGTAAGTTCTATGAGCTCAGTAAAAGCGGTTTTGTCCCAGTGTATATGGCATCTACAGAGAGCTGATACAAGTAAGCATTCAATAAATATTTGTTGAGTAAATGAGTGGAACATATTGTTCTGTGACTCAAGAACTGGCTCTTGAGGCAATTCTAATAAAATTAGAAGTATTCTGAGCAACAAACGACAGCATCTCTAAAAGTAAATTCTTCTTGGTTAAGAAATGTATACTTTTAGAGTCATACTCAATGTTTAATAAGCTGTTTATAAAATAGGATAACAGAGCAAACAAAGGGTTTAATGAAGAAAAAGGACAAAAATATTTTTTTTGATTTACCTTTGTTTTTACAGAATTCAAATGTAAATTTCTGGTACTGAAACTAGTATACAATATGCTATATATTACATATGGAGAAAATAAATTATTAGGAAATCATTACTACCAATAATTATGAATAATGTAAAAATTCTGGATTATTACAATCCAGCGAATATATTCCATTCATTATTTTTAGGGTGATTAATTTTTAGTCAAAACCACTTACTTTTTTGGTAATGTTTCATAAAAAGTAGCCAATTGTTTCAATTTTTTAGGTAGCTAATGCCCTTGTTGACTAAAATTGAGAGTATTCTACAGGGATTGAGAGGTTTTGTCAACATCTTTGCGGCTTTGTAAGTAGTGAAACAAACAGCCCTTAGATAACAGCTTTTCATGTGCTCATTAACCAATAGAGATTTGCTGTCATATAGCTTTACAAAGACCAAAGAAGGAATCTATAGGCAGTCACTGGGGAAATCACCAAGAAGAGAGCTTGACAGTAATTTTTAAACTCTTCAAATGCAAGTACATCCAAATTAAAATACCAAATCTGCCTATTTGCCTCTCTAACCCATAGTTAGGTTACTTACATGTTTTGGGTAGGGTGATTGGTTAAAAAAAAAAAAAAAAAAAAAGTTGGTGCAGCTGCTTTGGAAAACAGTGTGGAGATTCCTTAAAAAATTAAAAATAGGGCACTTGGGTGGCTCAGTTGGTTAAGCGACTGCCTTCAGCTCAGGTCATGATCCCGGAGACCGAGGATCAAGTCCCACATCGGGCTCCCTGCTCCGCGGGAAGCCTGCTTCTCCCTCTCTCACTCCCCCTGCTTGTGTTCCCTCTCTGGCTATGTTTCTCTCTGTCAAATACATAAAATCATTAAAAAAAAAATTAAAAATAGAGCTACCATATGACCCTACAACTGCACTACTGGGTATTTACTCCAAAGATACAGATGTAGTGAAAAGAAGGGCCATATGTACCCCAATGTTCATTGCACCAATGGCCACAATCACCAAACTGTGGAAAGAGCCAAGGTGCCCTTCAACAAATGAATGGATAAAGATGATGTGGTACATATATACAAGGGAATATTACGCCTCCATCAGAAAGGATGAATACTCAACTTTTGTAGCAACATGGACCAGACTAGAAGAGATTATGCTGAGTGAAATAAGCCAAGTAGAGAAAATCAAGTATCACATGGTTTCACTTACTTATGGTGCATAAAGAGAAATACAGAGAACAGTAGAAGGAAAGGAAATGGGAAGTAGGGTAAATCAGGGAGGGAAACAAAACATGAGAGACTTTGGACTCAAAAATACACTGAGGGTCTTGGAGGGGAGGAGGTGGGAGATGGGAGAGCCTGGTGGTGGGTACTGAGGGCACGTATTGCATGGAGCACTGGGTGTGGGGCATAAACAATGAATCTTGGAACACTGAAACAATAAAATAATAAAAAAATTCCTATTAAGAGTAGCAGTAATAATATGGAGTTAATGCTGGTAATCTAGGAAGTTCCAAGTTAATGAATAACAAAGGGAGACCAACTCAAAATTCACAGCCTAGAGGAAACCACTACTGTGCTTTCCAGTGGTCTTTCCACTGTGGTCTTTCCAGTGTTTTATTGTGTCTGTGTATATGTTCATCCAGCTGTTTCTTAGTGTCATACGGTTTGCTACAATGTCCATAGCTCTCTTTACTTCTATTCCTTACATCCGTTCTTTTTCTATTTCTGAAATCAACATGTCAACCATTAATGGCATTCTCTGAGGCATATTACCCATAGTTTATTTAATAAAAATGGAATAAAATTATTCATGGGAGGTAATAATGGTTAAGAAAAGTATTAAGAACAGATTAAAATGATTATGAATTCACAGTGCGTCTCCTAATAACTTCCTTTTGAGGTGTCAAAAAGATAAATGAAAGGAGTAAAAATGTTCCAGAAACTAAGAAATAAGGTTAAGTATTTGGTGCATAGATGGGCTGCAGATCAGACTGCTTTTAGAAAACCATAAAAAGAACATACTGACATATGAAGGCACACCTAAAGTTTGGATGCTAAATGGAAATATTTATAAAACCCAGCATTGGTTGTTTATCTTATAATCTACCCACTAAAATGTCAGACTTGAGATGAACAAGATATTAAACAAATCCCTGATTCTTTTATGTTCCTTTTACTAGGGTGCTTCTTTACCTCTTCTCATGCTGCCGTATCACACCCAGGTCAATAAATCATGACATGAAAAAGAGAGTGAAGGGTTTTTTTTGAAAGAGCACACATTTTCTACTGACCATGCCTGCTGGCTACATTTTGATCCACTCTACCTCCTATGAGAATTACTGATTTAGCTGAGTCTTCAATTAGTGAAGTGCTTTCTGATATATGAACCAGTACACTATTTCTTAAACCATCTGTGATGGGCCAATTTTTAAAAATTTTCCAATTTGTTGCAGACTGATATTTTGTTAAATACAATAAAAACAAATTACTAGGAAAAAATGAGATGAAAAAAAGACACACAAAATACAAGTGCTTATTAGATTCAAGAAACATAAAATTATACTGTCCATGGCTATACAAATTTCTAAATATTTACTCTCAATTTCTTTAACCCAAAGTAGACAAAAAAAAATTTTTTTAATTAAGAAAAAATAAAGAAAGGGAGCTAGCTAGTATTTACAGACAGGCAGCAGGTCAGTCACACTCATCAAGCAAACCAATTTCCAAGAGCATAAATCTCAGGCACACTAGCCAACAGGCTACAAGTCTGGGTTTACAGGAGGCTTATTTCCGCCCAGGGCATTAGTCTGGATTCAAGCTGTCACTTACACCGAGATTATGACTGTACTGAGTCAGGCTACCCAAAGGAATGCATTTCTTAGAGGCACAAGGGTAACAGCAATTGGGAGAAAGATTAAATACTTAGAGATGATAAAATCTTAAGTTCTGGCCATAAACTGTATATTCAACAACCTAATTTCCCCCTTCGGTAGCTTTTAAATTATGACTTTTTAGTTTTCAGAGAAACGGCCTTCCCTGCATGAAGGTGTAAGGAAACCCAGTTGTTCACACCCACAAACAAAACCCACATCTTCACACCATGGCCAGGCTGCCATGAACAAAATATTAAAATGTCAAGTAAAACTCAGTCTCTGTCCTCAGGATCTTCCCAGACAGACGAATCCATCAATATACAATGACAAAATAATGCAGTAAGTGCTATAATGGAGACATGGTTTAAAAATCATGGTCTCAGATTCCGTCTATACACCCAACGATCCCCAAATTTGCATCTCTAAATTCACCCTGGCTCCTGAACCAAAAATATGCCCACCCAACTGTTTGCAGTTTTTTTCACCTGTATGTCCAAAGGCATCTCAAACTAGGTCCAAAGCAAACTCCCAACCCTGTTTCCCCAAAGCATTATTCAGTCTCTCTCGGTTAATGGCTACCTGTCTTCAAGATGCTCTAGGTAAAACTTCAGGTCATCTTTAAATCCTCTAACTTCTCACATACCTTATCTTCAATGTGTAAGTACGTAAGACAACTCTACAGGCTACCACTTGTGACTCTCCCTCTGGCAATCACGTAAGCCGCTAGTTCCCGAGTTACTCCAGGAGCCTCCAGTTAAGGGCCCTGAGTCTACCACTGACTCACTGCGGTCTATTCTGAACACAGGGCCCAGATGAGCCTTTATAAACCCAGGTCTGCCCAGTCAGTCCTCTGCTCATAACCCTCTTTTCTTCTCTGTTCTCATTCAGAATAAAAGCCGAAATCCTTACAGTCCCTACATAACCTGCTCTTCTGACCTCAACCCCTGAAGCCCTCCCAGCGATTCTGCTTTAGCCATGCTGCAATGGCTTACTCACCTCACTTATTTTAGCTTTTTGAACACACGTCACCATTCTGACTCTCCTGGACCAACCTATAAAAATGTGTAACCCCTTTGCCCCACTGTCATCTACCATCTTTTATTTGCTCATTAACTTTTATCATAGTTACTCATTAACCTTTATTACCACCTGTCATTCACTAAGTTTTTGTGTTCACTGGTCACCTCTCCTCATTAGAAAGAAAACTTTAAGAGGGCTCCTTTTTGAATACTGCTAAATCAGGATCCAGAACTGTGATGGTAAGTAAAAGGCAACCACAAATATTTTCTGAATGAGTGAATAATCCAAAATGGATGTCCTGCTCTGGATGGTTACGGGGAGTGCCCGAGACGAACTTACACAAAACAGATGAAACCGAAACTAGGTTGAAAGAAGATTCAAGATTGTCTGACATGAGATGGGCTAAAAATATCATTGCCATATGCACATTTTCCACAAATCTTGAAGCACAAGAATGCATTATAGGAAAGACTATTAACTTCCCAGCCGAGAGAATTCCCCAAAAAAGAAAGTAATCCCCAAGATCCAGAAAAAGATCAGGGTATGAATTAAGAATAAGAAAACTGCCACAGTCCTAATAAAATTTTACAAGTAAAAAATTACTATAAGCTCTAAATAATGTAAACTTGCTCTCAGTAATGTTTATTGTTGCCTCAACTTTTCTTTTTTTCCACAAGTGTTCAATTTCATTCTCCTATTCCCTATATGACAGGACTAGGATTCTGATTTTAAAAAGAAAACCAAAGAGAAGAAAATAGTTTTCACCATCCAGGACTTCAGAGTTCCATCGTCATACATCTATCCTGGACATCTACAGCCATTCTGGAATTATACTTCTCAAATATTCCCTTTCACTATCTGAAATACGCATATTTATTTTCGTGCAGATTTCTCATCTTCGCATTAGAAAGTGAATTCTTTCTACCAGAGTAGGGACTTGACCTCTCTTCTCCACAATATCCATAGAGTGTCCAAGCACACAGAGCACTCAATAAATGTTCAATGAGCGTATAAATAAAAATCAAATAATAAGGAAATATTTTACATAGGAGGCTAAGGTTTTAACTTACAGCTCCATTTTTATAAGGATATTTCTCCCGGAGTTCCTAACATTATCGAAAGTACCAGATGAATTGTGTCCATACTCACATGTCTGGGTTTTTAAAAATTATTTATTTTTATTATGTTAGTCACCATAAAATACATCATTAGTTTTTGATGTAGTGTTCCAAGATTCATTGTTTATGCACCACATCCAGTGCTCCGTGCAATACACGCCCTCCTTAATACCCACCACCAGGCTTACCCATCCACTCACCCCCTCCCCTCTAAAACCCTCAGTTTGTTTCTCAGAGTCCACAGTCTCTCAAGGTTCGTATCCCCCTCTGATTTCCCCCAGTTTACTTTTCCCTTCCTTCTAATGTCTTCCATGTTATTCCTTATGTTCCACGAGTAAGTGAAACCATATGATAATTGACTTTCTGTTTGACTTATTTCTGGTTTTACCAGGTTCTAAGAATAGTATCTCAGCACCTGCCAGAGAAACACAAAGTTTGGGAACCGGTGGCTGTGATGTTACAGTGCTACGAAACACTGCAGAAGGCGGCAAAGAGATTCCTCCAATTCCTTCCAGGGACACAACTAGGTGTCCCCACCTCACAGAAGTGACACTGGGGCTTAATGTGCCCCCCCCCCCATGGCGGCTGTGCCAGGAACACTTCCCAATATCCTACCATATCCTTGGATGCATTGTCTGATCACAGTTCAGAGACCTTAAGCACTGCCAACTGTCTCTACAATAAAAGCTCTAGTAAAAGCCAAACACTAGTGTTTCTTAAACATCCAGACCCCTCATGCACGTGCACACAGATTAGTCTCAATGGTATTAAATTTATAAACCTAGACATAAGGCCCATGTCGTCTCTTTTTTCATCATTGCAACATCTGTCCATCCCTCACTCCTTCCTACCCTTCCACTGCCCACTCTCAAAATTCACTCATTCATTCATTTGTGCATTTGTTTATACATTTCATTAACAGCCATTAGCATCCTTCAAAAATACTTTCTCCGTGTGTACCACTGCAAAATAGTTTCACTGGCTAAGGAAGTACCACATTCTGGGCTGATTCCCGGCTAATCCCTGCAGGCAGCTGTCAGGTGGAACCCTCTCTCCTCTGAGGTTCAGCTTCCCTCAGGCAGTGGCAGCGACCTTCCTGGTTTTGTGAAGGAAGGGTGCTTCGCCACTACCTTCCCCACCCACACGAAGGCCCATCTCCCTCCCTCTGCTCCACTCCCCATAATACTACCCAGCCCTGAACAAGGTCCCAGAGCCGCTGGGGCTTCCAGGGAAAAAGCGTTGGTAAGGGTTGGTGTTGGAATAAAGCTGTAATCCCCTGCAACAGTTGCTGTTTCTCTCTCCTTTTAAAATTACCCTTACGGTAATAGTGGATGCATCCTACTCAGATCTTAAGCATGTTCAAAACCAAAGAAGGAGAAAATGGATGCCTGATAAACACACGGACTTACCAAATCAGGACTGTGAGCTACAAGGCACTGGCAGCTTTCATACTTTTCCATTAGAAACAAAAATAAACGAACTATCATCTACTGTCAAAATTTCATTAAAAAAGGAATCAATGAAGTAGCAAGAGGATGATTTTAGGATAAGAAGCAGTCCATCCAAAGGAAGAATATTAGGCAGCCTAATTTTTTCATGTGTGAAAAATAATAGTGAGGGTGTGCATGTGTGTGTGTGTGCGCACGCACACGTGCTGAACTGGATCCAAAGCAACGGTGGACCAAAGGGCAATTAAGTAGCATGTATTCTAGAGAAGCACGTGTGAAAAGAGAGGGCTGCTCCTCACATTCCATGTCAACAGACAGGGATCAAGAAAATCACCCATCAAGACAGGAGGTGCCTGCATGAATGGGAAAGACCAATACCTCATGGCCTAGTGAGGCATGGACTTATGAGGTATACTTATTAACCTGCCCTCATGCCTGCTTAAGCAGGAGGTAGGGAGAAGTGGAACGCTGTGGGCAGCGGGAGTAGTAGGTGGGAAAAGGGCGAGGGTAGGCACAGCAACCATGTGGCCCGAACAACTGTCATTTGGCAAGGCAACAATGCCACTTTGAGCTCATCAGAGATGAAGGACAGAGCCTTAACTCACCTGGAAACTGAAGTTTTGAATCAAATGGACTTACAAAAAAATGGGGAATAGAATTTGAGAATTCTGCTCTCCTATGAGAAAGCACAGTTGGACTCAGTGAGTAAAGAAAAAAAAGATTTTAATAAAATTAAAAAGTTTGAATCCGGGCGCCTGGGATGGTTAAGCGACTGCCTTCGGCTCAGGTCATAATCCCGGAGACCCGGGATTGAGCCCCGCATCGGGCTTCCTGCTCCGTGGGAAGCCTGCTTCTCCCTCTCTCACTCCTGCTTGTGTTCTCTTTCTCACTGTGTTTCTGTCAAATAAAATAAAATATTAAAAAAAAAAAAGTTTGAATCCCGTGAAGTTAAGACTATATAATGAACCCACTATAAGATACTTAGTTCTCTTAAGTTGGCTAAAAACCAAAGAAAACTCTATGGAGACACCTGGGTAGCTCAGTCAGTTAAACGTCTGCCTTGGGCTGAGGTTGTGGTCCCAGGGTTCTGGGATTGAGCCCCACACCAAGCTTCCTGACCAGTGGGGAGTCTGCTTCTCCCTTTCCCTCTGCTGCTCACCCCTGCACATGCTCAGTCTGTTAAATAAGGAAGGAAGGAAGGAAGGAAGGAAGGAAGGAAGGAAGGAAGGAAGGAAGGAAGGAAGGAAGGAAGGGAGGGAGGGAGGGAGGAAAGGAGAGAGAGAGGGAGGGACAGACAAACTCTATGGATCACCACAGGTCCCCAGTGGCTTTTGGGAAAGACTTAATCTAGTCTAAGTCTTCATTTCATACACAAAAAAGTGCTCAGCTCACACTGAGGGACCACATTACTATATTTTCTACTTTTTTTCACACTGGATATTGGCATGTATAGCACCAGTGTACCCGGGCAGGTGCTAGCTAGTTAGCAAACTCAATGCCCTCAGGTGCTAGCTAGTTAGCAAACTCAATGCCCTCAGGTGCTAGCTAGTTAGCAAACTCAATGCCCTCAGGTGCTAGCTAGTTAGCAAACTCAATGCCCTCAGGTGCTAGCTAGTTAGCAAACTCAATGCCATCAGGTGCTAGCTAGTTAGCAAACTCAATGCCCTCAGGTGCTAGCTAGTTAGCAAACTCAATGCCCTCAGGTGCTAGCTAGTTAGCAAACTCAATGCCCTCAGGCGCTAGCTAGTTAGCAAACTCAATGCCATCAGGCGCTAGCTAGTTAGCAAACTCAATGCCCTCAAGAGAACAGCAGAGCATCACTTTCACAGAGGAGGGAGGGAGAAACATGTAGGAGCTCCACTCAGTTTCACTGCCCCACTTTTCACTTGTCATAACCATGGTTCTGTTTGCTTCATCTTTCCTTCCACTTTCCCCTTGCTTTCTTTTCCCCCTTTCTCCACTACTGTTTTCTTTCCAACCCCTTCCGTAAGGTCGATTATGGCAAACAGCATAATGATGGTGAAGAAAGGAAGAGACATCACTTTGGATTCTTGTCATCTGAAAGACACTCTTTTCTAACAGCTATGTCATAGTATTAATAACAGGTAAATGTCATTTTATTTTATATTTTTGGACCCCAAAATGAAGTGGTAAGATTAAATGACATTAGAAATATAATACATAAAAGTATAAAATCAGTTTCTGTTTTGAACACGTGCTAAAATCGACATCAAATTACTATCAATTTCTCAAAAAGAGAAACTGTAAACTGGGTTGTTATGTTTCTTTGCTTAAATGTAATGAAATTTATCATTATGAACAAGTTCTTACTAGGCATCTAGGAGGAATTACTTTATCATAATAAATATCTTAATTCTCAAACATAAAACAGAACTGATTTCCTCTCCTTATCCCAGGAACCATCATTTCAAGATATACATAAATAGCAATGACTATAAAAAAATATTACTACTGATGAAAATTTCCAATAATTTGACTTTGGTGTTTTATCATCACTACTCATTTTTTCATGTTCATCCTCTATGACTATCCTCTTTTAGAAGCTAATACACATAAAAGGCAAGCTTTTGGTAGAAACCATGAAGAGGAACAACATAGTCTGGGTGCTATTTCTCAGATGCTGTTTGAGAGATGCAGAGCAAGTCCCTGATGGCTTTCCTTCTACATTCGCAACGTGTAAGTCAGTTGCTAGGAAACGTGAAAGACAGGGATTTAGTATTAGCTTTGGGAACAATGAGCTAGCTTCATAATTATCTGAATATTAACACCTAACCCTCACAGAGGTTGTCTACTTTAGGATTAAAGGTTACAGGTCATGTGTTTCCAGAGAAACAAATTTCCTTTGAAGACCTATCCTTTAACTATCATAAACAGATTTTGGTATCCACTGAAATAAGAAGGAACAGCTATGCACATCTTAAAATTTTATTTTCAGCCGGAAAATAAAATTTTAAGATGTGCACCCATCCTGCTATCCAAGCTTAAAGAGGATGAGGCTAATCTTTTCACTGCTTCAAGCTGTATTTTGATATTATTGCACATACATACACGTGTGCAAGTGCACACATGCACACAAAGCACCAAAGAGAAAAGGAAAAAAAGAAAACATGCACATCACAACCACCAGAGGAAAATACTTGCCACAAAGTTACCAGAAAAGGGAAGAATTAGAAACAAGTTAAGGGAAAATACACATACACACATACACACACACACACGGCACATGTGTACACATATGTCAATATGTCTCTCGGTCCTTGAGGCTTGCTGTCCCTGAGTGTAAGAAACAGAAGAAGAGCTCTGGATCAGGGCTCAGAAAACATGGGATCCATGAATCTACTGTGTGGCACTGAGAAAGTGTCCTACCTCTCTGGAATCATTTCCTAGAAAACGAAGAGAGCAATGTTAACCCCAGAAGGCTTTTGGAGAATGGGTGGAGATTATGCAAGCATTTTAAAACTGTACAGCACTGTGTGTGAACAGATAGTATCATTACCTTACTTATAACATGGCCATTTCCATGCCTAGGCACATAAACAGGATTCAATATTTAAAAATCAAAATTAAGCCAAGTAAAAATCATTAACAGATGACATGAAGGATCCCCCCCACTAAAATTTCAACCATAAATTAGACTGTTTCATTTACATTAACATCAAAACACTTGGTGTAACTAATATGGGAATTCAAGGATTTAAAATAAATAAAAAACAGCCAAAATCACTTATTTTGTGTATGTCTGTTAAAGAAATTTTAAGCCATTTGCATTAATTCCTCCATAATCTTAAGGCAAAAAAGTACACACCAAACTATGAAAGATGTAAAGTAAGCTTTTAAATAAACTATCTCAAACACAGTCTTTGTCTTTTCTATGCCTAACAGTAGCTTTACCACCACTTCTACCTCCCCCCAAAAATGAATTTGCAAGCTGTGAAATCTGTGAACCTTTACTAAATTCAAACTGAAACTAATCACATGGGATTATTGAGCCTTTTAAAGGTGTTTTTTACAGAACACACACAGAGAATGCCCAGCATCCAGGATCTGGGAGACTCTTGGTATTTGTCTGCTGGGGCTGCCTCAAGAAAAACCCACTGCCTGCGAGCGTGAAACAACAGAAATTATTTTCTCATAGTTCTAATCAAGGTATCTGAAGATCTAGCTTCCCTGGAAGCCTCTTTCCTTGGCTTGTAGATGGCTACCTTCTCCGTGTGTCTTCGCATGGTCTTCCTATGCAAGCACATCCTGGTGTCTCTTCTTGTCCTCACCATGTCGTTCATCTATGCACATTCATCCGTGGGTCTCTTCCTCATATCAGGACACCAGTCAGAGTAGAGTAGGGCCCACCCACATGATCTCTCCCTCTTTTTTTTTTTTTCTTAAGATTTTATTTATTTGAGAGAGAGAGAGAGAGGGAGGGAGAGAGTACACAGGTGGAGATCAGAGGGAGAGGGACAAGCAGACTCCGCACTGAGTCCAGAGTCCGAAGAAGGGCTCGATCCCATGAAGCAGACATCATGACCTAAGCCAAGAGTCGGACACTTAACCTACTGAGCCACCAAGGCACCCCCTGCATGACCTCTTGTAACCTTAATTACTTCCACCCTATCTCCAAGGGTAGACATAGTCTCAGGTAGTAGAGGTTAAGTCTTCAAGGATATATTTGGGAGGGATACAATTTAGCCCATAACATTCCACTTCCACTCAGTCTCAGTGGAACACTGAAAACTAAGAAATGCTTAAAGGGGAACAAGCTCCATATGCAGGCTGAAATGCATTCCTCAAGGCTCAAAAGCTCCAGGTCCTCATCAAGAAAAGGAACAATGCGGGAGGGCACAGACATTTATGAGAAATTATATTAATGTGCATATAAATATCAACATGACTAAGGAAACGGAAGTGTCTTGGACTCACAAACTCAAAGGATGGACACTGGTATGTTGAGCTATTTTCAGAAAGATTCTGCAACTCTGTCTGCTGACTTTGGCACTTACTTAAGCTGGGCCTTTAACTAAGAGAACCGCAATGTTACAGTGGCCACAAATACTGGGGAGGGGTAGGATAACAAGGTATTACGTGATGACTTTGCAAATTTTCTTTTAAAGGGAACTATAAAAAAAAAAAATCATTAAGAGCAGTTTCTGAGTAATTCTGACATTGATCTGGAATAAAAGTCAGGTGAAGAGACACATCTTCATGGCTTCAGCCTATGCTATGATCTTGTCTAAAAAATTAACATCACAGAACACTCCTATTAACACACAAATATCTTAGATTTCTATAGTTTTTACCATCCCCAAATATTTTCTCATTTTGCTCTCAGTGATTCTGTGAGGTAGAGAAGGCAGGAAAAGATGAGGAAAATTAAAGAGAGTACAATTAAGGACTTGCCCAAGGTCACAAATAACCAAGTGAATCAAAATTTAAAAAGTCTTCAGACATCTAAGTCAGTACTCTATTCTTGGGACTTAATGATGTTCAGGGTCATTGAAACTATTATCTTACAAAATTCACTTTATTTATTTTGGCACCACTGGGACATAAAGGTCTATAAATAAAATGAGATTTGCTGAAATTCTGCACATAACCACAGAATGAATTTAGTCTGAAGTAAAAATGATTCTGGTTTCTTCAACAAATGGATGTAACATTTTTAAGACATCCATCATCTTAAATTTTAGAAGCAGGATTTTTGTTGAAGCTGATTAACTAGGTAATACAACAGAAGTTCAACGTAAGAAAAAAGATCCCCATAATTAATAACATACAGCAAAATTTAACCTAATAGATAGATGACATTATTTACTAGATAATGTTTAATCTACCACATGTATTTTTCCTAGGGTATAAATATTTCTTCAGCTAATTGAAATTAAGGAGAACTACGGGATAACTAGTCTTTAATTAATCAGGTTAAAGAAACTAGGCTTTTTTTCTTTTAAGATTTATTTTGGAGAGTGCATGCATGAGTGTCTGAGCAGGGGGAGGGGCAGAAGGAGAGGGAGAGAATCTCATGCTGACTCGCTCTGCTCAATGTAGGACCCCATAGGGGGCTCGATCCCACAACCCTGAGATCATGACCTGAGCTGAGATAAGGGGTCGGATGCTTAACCGATTGAGCTACCCAGATGCCCCAAGAAACTAGGCTTATTTAGCATGAAGGGAAAGTCAACTATCTGAATATCAACTATGATAAAACATATTTTATCAAGTGCTTACTATATGCCAGCCTAAGTACTTCATATGCATTGTCTCAATCCTCACAAACCACTAAATGAAGTGGGTTCTACTTCATACCCATTTTACAAATGAAGAGATAAAGTGAGGTTAATATATCCAATAACTCATATTTAAAGTGTGGCAGAGCTACAATTCACACCCAGCTCTGACTCCAAAGCTTGAGCTGCCTATCACTCTACTGCATTGATCCCAACCATAAAGAATGACATGTTGCTCATTACAATTGAAAACAGGTGAAGAAATGGGCCAAGAGAGTAACAAAAATAAGTACAATTTCCAAATAGGATGCACAATGAAACATAAAATGAGGGCAATTTCCTTTAAAAGACTTAAAAAAAAAAAAGAATTACGTTCATTAATTCATTGTTTTATACAACAAAATTACTGAGCACATGCCACAAATCAGGCACTCTCTTAGATCCTCAAAACTATTAGAGTATCCTCACAATGCAATCCCCTACCTTGAAGGATTCAAAGCTTTCCAAGAAAGTTAAGACATATAGGAGAGATTTTAGAAGGCATTAATAATGGTTATGGCATAGACTAGGATTACATAGAAGGGGGTTCATAAAGCTGTTTTTCACTCTCCTTGCAAGCCAGTGACATAACAACATCCTGTTAGTTGAGAAAAGGCAAACTGCTGATGGGCCAAAGTTACAAGGAAAACCTAACTTACTAACAGCCAGCCTTGATCCAAGGTTAAAATTTACATTTTATACTGCATGTGTATGTGTGTGTATATATATATAAACATATAAATATATAATACAGATTTATATAATATATGTAAATAAAATTTATACTATCTAAATAAAAAGTACCTGTCAATTTTATGGTGTATTATATCTCAAAAATTTTAAAGAAGAATGAATTGCATATCCTTCAGATTTTTACTCAAATACCTTTTAGAAACTGACCTTTAAGCATAATATGAAAGAAAGAAATCAAGTTATACTATTTTACAGAATCTGTTGATGAGCAAACTACTACATCACAATGTCTATTCTATAAGGACCAATGCAGCAAACCGGATCTCATCTTTAATACCAGGAAAATACCATTGCACTTCTTGCAAAAAACTGATATATTTTTATCAAATGAGCATCGTAAATGTATAAGTGATCGTGCTGCCCCCTTTCCTTTGGCTATTAGCATTTTTTTATAAAGTGACATTTTAATTAATTTATACCTACCCCCATTACATACATACATACTTGAAAGAGGCTTTTAGAAATATGTAAAGCAAATACAAATAATCCCCCAAAATAGCAAGTGATGAAACCTGAGTTAGAGGCCCTGGTTCTTCAAGTCTCATGGCTAAGTGACTCAGCAGGTTAGTGATACACATAGAAGAAACAATGAAACTGGTAAGAGCTTATAAAAGAATTACATACACTTGCAGATAAGATCATAATAAGATACCCATTTGATCATTCACAGATGTTACAAAGCATGTTCTTTCAAGATAAGCCCCTCTACACGGGGCCAACTAGTGACCCCCAACCCCCAGAAACATAGCAACCACATAAAATCTGGCATATCCAAGGTCTGTGGGGGTAAGGTGTTGTTTCCTTTTGATCTCTGACTGCCTACATGTATGCATAAGTCCTTCTGTCTCCCCATCCCCTACTGAAGTCATCTTTCTTGATGTGGACCAGACACTGCTGTGCAGCAGGCTGCTTCAGCCATCGGCCAGGCCTTCCCCACCAACAGGGAAAACGACAACCACGGAGTGAATCATGGCAGACCCTTTAGGCCTATGGGTGTGGTTATCCCACTGTGACAGAAGACAGGAGGGCCACTTGGGGCATGGAAACTGTCCACAATACAACCATGGAGGATTGTCCCTTGATGTTGCTAACCTCATCTGAGGTGGCTGCTGGGCCCAGCCAGGGTCCAACTCTGGGATCAGGAGACCCAGAAGATGAGAAAGTTCAGGGACAGACACCTATCATACTTCTTTTTTTTTTTAATGAAAGAATGAATATACACTTTGGGGCAAAACAAAATGTTATACAGAGCATTGCTCTAACCCAAAGGAATGTTTCAATGTCCACAGTTCATTAAAACGGTTTTATTAAGATAAAATTCTATTATTACATTTTCCTGAACAAGTACTGTTACTGAGAACAGAAGCACAAAGTGTGTATGTTAGTGATTCTCAATACTTTTGCATTTTTTCTGTCTACTGAGAAACTATCTGCAGATTCCTATCTTTATATGGGATTTAAATTCTGTATATACTGCAGAAATGAAATATTTCCAAGGTTTATGTATTACGCTACCTGAATGCTAAGTTTTTAAATTGATTTTTCAAAATAAAAAGGAAAGGAAAAGAAGAAATACCAAAATAAACACTTTCATAGATAATTGAAACTACCTAATTTAAAATCATCTTGTTTTTATCTACTCACTCGCCTACCGTCAGTTCATGCTCTTTCATCAAAATAAGTTATTTTCAGGGTAAAAAATATTTTAAGCAATCTCAACACTGAAATATTTTCATCAAGAAACAATGTATAGGATAATATTTATTTGCCTTCATTTTATTAACCAACACTCAGAAATATCCATTTCACACTAAATAAACCTCCCAAGACTGCAGGATGAGTCTCCCCTATTAAATTTTTTAAAGATTTTATTTATTTGACTGAGAGATCACAAGTAGGCAGAGAGGCAGGCAGAGAGAGAGGAGAAAGCAGGCTCCCTGCTGAGCAGAGAGCTTGATGCGGGCCTTGATCCAGGACCCTGAGATCATGACCTGAGCCAAAGGCAGAGGCTTTAACCCACTGAGCCACCCAGGCATCCACAAATCACAATGATTCTTAACATCATTGGAAAGTAAACATGTTCCGAAAGCTGAATTCTGTCAAATGATTTTTCTGCATTTCTGAGATGATATAATTTTATCCTTTAATTTGTTAATGTGGTGTATCACACTGGCTGATTTGCAGATGTTGAACCATCCTTGCATCTCTGGAATAAATATCCCACTTGATCATACTATATAATCCTTTTTAATGCTTTGTTGAATTCACTTGGCTATTGTTTTCTTGAGGATATTTGCACCTTTGTTCTTCAGGGATACTGGCCTGTATTTTCTTTTCCTGTGATGTTCCTGTCTGGTTTTGGTATGAGGGCAATGTTTTCTTGCTGCTTTTTTGTCTAGATGATTTCTCCACTGATGTCAGTGGGGTATTAAAACTCCCTACTACTATTGTATTGCTATTTCTTCCTTTAAGTCTATTAATATTTGCTTTTGTATATTTAGGGGTTCCTATGTTGGGTATACAAGTATTTAAAAATGTTTACAAATGTTACATCTGCTTGCTGGATTGAGCCCAATTATCATATGTACCACCCATATGTGTCTATTACAGTCTTTGTTTAAAAATTCAATTTGTCTGATATAACTACTGCAGCTTTCTGTTGGTTTCCACTGACATGGAGTATCTTTCCTCTATGTCTTCCCTTTCAGCCTTTGTGTGTCTTTTTCTTACATCTAACTAAAGTGAGTCTGCTGTGGGCAGCATATATACATGGGCTTATGACTATAAGTCCCATAGGACTTAAACTAATAGAGAAAGATTCTTTATCAGTTACGTTTCCCAGGCCACAGCAGGAGGCAACAGACCCATGAGCTTGGTCTTTCTGTAAATAAGGCCTATTAGGTAAAAGTTATGGTTGTGGCTTAAGGGCCAGCCTTCTAATTAAACATGCAGCACCTAAGTGCTGACTCTAATCCTTTCTAGAGACCCTGGAGGGCAGGAGCTATCTTTGTAATCTAGGTATGCTGTGCTCCAGAGTACCAGTGTCTCCAGGGTAGGGGTGGAGGCCTGAGCTTTACACAGGGCTGGTGTCCTGGTTTTTATGTCTGGAGCCATGGCTTTTGCAGCCACTGCCCAGGAGACACCACTGGACTACCAGGCTCTGGTAGCCAGGGAGACTTGCATTTCTGGGTCCTATGGGATTATGACAATTAGAAAAATGGCTGTTGGCAGGCTGCTACCCCCCAGGGCACCACATAGGCAGCAGAACAAGGCACATCCCTTGTCTTTCGGTAAAGGAAGTTCTAGAGTTTCTCAGTTTGTTCTGGAGCTTTGGCCTGGAGGACAGGCTTCAGGTTTGGCATACACCTTGTAGACTACAGAGCTACTCCTAAGGAGCACAAGCTGGGGATGTCATTTTGATGCCCCCCCCCTCTGTCTTCCTCTAGCTCACCAGTATCTTCCATAAAAGAGCTTCAGCACTTGTCTAAAACCTCAGTTTCTGCAACTGTCAGCCAGGGAACACTGCCAGATTACCTGGCTAACAGGGTTTATGTTTGAAGTCCCACAGGACCATCTGATAGTATCTGCCTACTTTAAAAGCTGCTACCTGAGGATCTGGCTTCTAGTGAGCCTGGATCTAGGTGCTAAAAATTTCCCCTTAGGTACATTGACAGTTCTTGGCATATCCTCAACTACTGGGAGCTATGAAAACTGTAATAGGTTTCCTGAACAAGCACAAAGGTTTGAGATCAAAGACTTGGGGGTGGGCTGAAAGGCAAGGTTCATCCCCTACACAAGGTCACATCTTCAAGACTGAGGAGAGGTGGTCGTTTTATCTACTGTATTGAAACCATCAGAGAGTCAAGCAAACTTAAAAAACAGAAGAATATGTTCTAAATGGAAGATCAAGGCAAACTTCAGAAAAAACCTGAATGAAACAGATAACTTGCCTGGAGAGTTCAAAGTAATTGTGATAAGGTGCTCATCAAACTGGAGAGAAGAATAGATGAACACAGTGATAACTTCAACAGAGAGATGGAAAAATGTAAGAGAGTACCAAACAGAAGTCACAGGGCTAAAGAATATAATTGAAGTGAAAACCATACAAGAGGGGCTGAGCAGCATACTAAATAAAGCAGAAGAAAGGATCAGTCAATTGAAAGAATAGGCAGTGGAACTTATTCAATCAGGGTGGCAAAAAAAAAAAAAAAATGTGAAGACAGCTTAAGGGATTTTTAGAACAACATTACATGGACTAACACTTGCATTACAGAGATTCCAGAAGAAGAGAGAGGAAAAGGTGCAGAGCTCTTGTTTGAGGAAATAATGGCTAAAAATTTCTCTAATCTTGGGAAGGAAACCAACAACCACTTGCAGGAAGCTCAGGAAATTCCAAACAAGATGAACCCAAAGAAACTCATATCAAAACATATTATAATTAAAAGGTCAAAATTGAAAGAGGAAAGGATATTGAAAACAGTAAGGGAAAAGAACTTATTATGTTCAAGGAATTCCCATAAGAATATCAGTAGATTTTTCAGCAGAAACTTTGCAGACCAGAAAGGAGTGGCATGATGTATTCAAAGTGATGAAAGATAGTGATGAAAAGTGATCAAAGTAATGAAAGAAAAAAATCCCAAACAAAAATATTCTACCCAGCAAAGTTATCGTTCAGAACTGATTATGAAAGACTTCCAGACAAGCAAAAGCTAAAGGAGTTCACTACCACTAAACAGCCTTTACAGGAAATGTGAAAGGGACATCTTAGGCTGAAAAGAAGGGCACTAATTGAAAACAAGAAAACATAAAAAGGAACAGATCTCACTACAAAAGTAAATACACAATAAATGGAGTGGATTCATCACTTGGGATACAAAAGTAAAATATGACATTAAAAATATAAAATATGGAAGGAGGGAGAGTAAAAACACTGAGTTTTAGAATAGGATCAATCTTAAGTTGTTATTAACTAAGAGACTATTAATGATACAAGTTATTATATATAAGCCTTATGGTATACATAAAGCCAAAATCTATAACACACAACCAATAAAGAGAAAAGAACATAAATATACCACTAAAGGAAGGCATCAAAACACAAAGGAAGAGGGCAAGAGAAGAAAAAAGGAACAGAGGAACTATAAAAACAGGCAGTAAGCAATTAACAAAATGCCAATAAGTATATACCTATCAATAATTACCTTAAATATAAATGGGCTGAATTCTGCAGTCCAAAAAAACATGAAGTACCTGATTGGAGAAGGCTTTCTGTAACAGGTTAGAGACATGAACAGACATTTCTGCAAAGAAGACATCCAGATGGCCAACAAACACATGAAAAAGTGCTCAACATCACTCAGCATCAGGGAATACCACCTCACACCAGTCAGATACCAGCTCACACCAGTCAGAGTGGCTAAAAGTAACAAGTCAGGAAATGACAAGATGCTGGAGAGGATGCAGAGAAAGGCGAACCCTCCTACACTGTTGGTGGGAATGCAAGCTGGTGCAGCCACTCTGGAAAACGGTTTGGAGGTTCCTCAAAAAGTTGAAAATAAAAGCTATCCTACGATGCAGCAATTGCACTACTGGGTATTCATCCTGAAGATACAATGTAGCGATCCAAAGGAGCACGTGCACCCTAATGTTTCTAGCAGCAATGTCCTATGGAAAAAACTTGGTGTCCATCAACAGATGAATGGATAAAGAAGATGTGGTGTGTGTGTGTGCGCGCGCGCGCGCGCGTGTGTGTGTGTATGAATACTATGCAGCCATCAAAAACTGAAACCTTGCCGTTTGCAATGATGTGGATGGAACTAGAGGGTATTATGCTAAGTGAAGAAAGTCAATCAGAGAAAGACAATCATCATATGATCTCACTGACATGAGGAATTTGAGAAACAAGACAGAGGATCATAGGAGAAGGAAGGGAAAAATGAAGTAAGATGAAACCAGAGTGAGAGAGACAACCATAAGACTCAATCTCAGGAAACAAACTGAAGGTTGCTGGAGGGAAGGGGGGGTGTGAGGGATGGGGTGACTAGGTGATGGACACTGGGAAGAGTATGTGCTATGGTGAGTGCTGTGATTTGTGTTAAGACTGATGAATCACAGACCTGTATCCCTGAAACAAAAAATACACTGCATGTTAATTTAAAAAAATCAGACTTTTAATGGTGACAGATATAAAACCTTACTTACAAGAAAAATTTTTTTAATAATGTGACTGGGTTTGTAATTATGAGATTGTAAAACAAGTAATTTCAAATGTGTAATGGGAACTCACTATTAAAACAACTTTACTGTTGAAGTGTTATAAATTCAGTTTCTCATACATAAAACTTACACTAAGATAAAACTGAACATTGAATCAAATGTCTATTTTCAATTGAGCGGTAAGTTTGACACACCTATGCGGGCTCGACGTGTAAGTCACACCCAAACTCTGAGAAGTCTTAGACTTTATCTAGCTTCCCAGACACATACTAGGAAAATGGTGAAAACCCCCAGGCCTTTCAGTGACATTCAGCACACAAATCAGGCTGGAATTTGTATCTGGTAATTCACTATTTTATGCCCATCACCATGTTTTATCCTCTATAAGATTTAAAGAAGTTAAGAACTTTGCCCAAGGCGACCCAGGTAATAAGGGACAGAGGAGCTCTTATTCAAAACCTGGTCCTCTGTCTCCCTAAGATGCCTTATCCTCATTCATATGTAAAGTACTTTAGTAGACATCCTAAAAGGCTTTGTATGAGGTTGCAATATTATTTCATCAATTGATTCACCTATCTTTCTGTCATCCTTTCTCCTTTTCATTTCACTGCCTATGTGTCTCTCTCTGGATTTCAATATAAAGTCCCATAAAAAAAGAAAAAATATTTTAGAAAAGTAAAAATACTTTTGTTAATATTGATACACCATCTCCAGAACAATTCATCCCAAATACTTGCATTCTTTCTTTTATTATCTTTTGATTAAATTATGCATATTTTTAAAGTCTTCTTAAATGAATAAATTCCCAAAACTGCCTTTTAAAGATAGAGAAAAACAGACAGAAATTAGATTAAATCCTTAAATCTAGTTGTTTGTACTAACCATCCTCTTCCTCTCTTCTTTCTTGACCGTCCTGTCTCCTCTCTCCCGTCCTTAGTGCACACATATTACCGTAAGCACTATTCAGAGATATCAGAATAAACTCATATTTAGCTTAATAAAGATACTAATTGTTACATATGGAAATATTTACAGACATTTGTATCAACATGAAATTGTATACACACAAATTTCCTTGCTTTGAGTTCAAAGGGCACAGAAGCAGTAACACCCAAACAGCAATGAATACATAAAATAAAAGGAACTTGGAGAAGTGGCTAACTCTAGAACTGGGGCAGCAAATAGGAAAGATAACTCTAGAGCATTCTGCAGGGCCAGAAAGTAGAAATGCTTAAAACAACAACAACAACCCACAATGATGGAAGTATGTCAAAAGGACATAAGGGTCAACTAAAAGAGCTTCCAGTGTCCAAGCCTGAACAACTTATGCAACAAAATAAAGTGTACTGGATAAGGTATAAAGTAAATATCAACGAGTCATACAGATGTAAACATGTGAGAGAATAAATAAATGGAGAACAGACAAATCTCTCACGTAGAATTATAAATAATTTATATAGATACTTGTCCTCAGAGGTGGAGCTTTACTTCCACACCTTAAGTGGGGGTTGCACTGAGACTCATTTCCAAAGAGTACAGTACGGAACAGGGGTGACTGAAGAGTGACTTGACCAAAGAGAAACCGAACACTTAGGATCAAAGTCAACATGAGCAGTGATAAGTCATGTAGACAGTAGGTACCTCTGACATATGTAATGAAAATGGTCTTTGTGTCTTCCTCCCCAAAGAAATCATAACCCCAGTTCTAAGAAAAATATGAGATAAATCCCAATTGAGGAACCTTCTACAAAATATCTGACCAGTGTTCTTTACATCTATGAGAGTCATCAGAATCAAGGAAGGTTTGAGAAACTGTCATGGTCTAGAGGAGCGTAGGAACATGTGATATCTTAAACAGGACCCTGGAAGAGCAAAAAGGTCATTAGGTAAAGTTAATGAAATTTGGAGAAACTATGAAGTTTAGTTAAAAATAATGTACAAATATCAGTTCCTTAATTCAGCAAAAGTACCATACCATTCTAACAAAGGATAGGGAAAAATGGGTGTGGGGGATATAGAATTCTCTGTACTATCCTTGCAATTTTTCTATAAATCTAGAAGTATTCTAAAAAAAGAGTTTAATTTTTTAAAAAGACAACTGGTAAGACAGGATTTATCAGAAATGTAATTACAGTATGCTACTTATATTTCTGTAGTAACTTAAAGTTACAGTCACAATGTAAATAATGATTATAAAATTCCTAATAGATCTATATTGTGATGATTGACATAGAATAGGAACCTTATGGTAAGCATCAGAAGATAAATCCATATTTATCAGCTAATCGTCATTTTCCATAGCTGTAACAAATATTATCTAAAATTAGTAAGAACCATATACACATATTACTTTATATTTTAAGGTGAAAATCTACGAGAGTAAAGTACTTGTTCTATAGAACAAGAAAATAGTAGATAAGATAGTTTGTAGACTGTATTTTTTGTATTATAAGCTTTTCAGACTACTTGATTTAAAAACACACACACACAAAAAAAAAACCTTTGGGCATCTGCTTTTTCACAATTTTTAAAGTAAAGATAAAAATTTTAAAAAGAAAAAAGTGAATTGAGCATACTGATTTATGACCTACAGCAAGATTAAATAAATAATTTGCTATTAAGCCAAAGAATGAGAATTAGAAACCATTCTATATCAGTTCAAAGTCCATGTGCTTGACTTCATGCTACTCTTTCACGTGGCTGAGCAGATAAAATAGTATCACTGTGCTACAGGAAACAATGAACTGTAGATATTGTTATAATTTAATGTGGATGTAATTTCTCTTTCATTGGAAGAACTTGTTGCAAAGGAATCAGTTACTCTTAACTCTCCTGCCTTCCATCTCCCTCCCCCCAATTAAATAGCAATATAAAGATAACCACTCATTACCTGACAAATTCATAAAATTACTGGTATGGAGAGTTACCCATAAAGGAATGAATGAATTTGAGACTTTTGAGGTTATTTTATAGGACTTATGTCACCTACTCTAGACATGTGTGTAGTTGACACAGTACGTATCAAATTATCTTCTCTCAAAGAAAATCTTGTAGCTAATTTTACTAAACAGACTGAACATGGAATTGTTAATTTCAATTTTAAAATGGAAATCATCTCTACCCAAATCTACCTTGCTTATAACAAGCAATCTGTAGTTTATACAGAGATTTATTACCAACAACTTAGAAGTTGAATAACAAGGATTTATCTGTTCTTCTCTCTCCCATTTACAGTTCATCAAATATTAAACAGAATTACCACATGACCCAGAAATGTCACTTCTGGGAACACACCCAAAAGAACTAAAACAAGGGACTCAGATATTTCTACACCCATTTTCACAGTAGAATTATTCACAATAGCCAAAAGGCAGAAGCAACCCAAGTGCTGACTGAAAGGTGAATGAATAAGCAAAATGTGGTAGTAAATAATACATGCACATACATAAAAGAGTATCATTCAGCCTTAAAAAGCAAATTCTGACATATGCTATATGTATGAACCTCAAGAGCATTATGCTAATTGAAATAAACCAGTCACAAAACACAAATACTGTATGATTTCACTTATATGAGGTATGGGAATGGTGGTTGCCAGGGGCTGGAGGGCGGGGGGGGGGGGTGAATAAGAAATTGTTATTTAACGGGTACAGAGTTTCAGTTATGTAAAACAAAAAGAGTTCTGGAGAGATGGTGGTGATGACAGCACAGTATTATGAAGGTACTTAATGTGAACTGTAACATTTAAAATGTAAATTTCATGTTGTCTATGTTACCATAGTTGAAAAAATACTTAATTCCAAATTTCCAAGTTAAGTGATCCTTTAGTAAATACTGGTTAACTCTAATTTATCTGTAGTCACTTAACACAGATGAAATCACCCTTTTGCTAGAAACAAATTAGACATATATTAGGGGAAAATATATTTACCTTTTGGGATTTTAAAAAAATCACTGAAGGACTAAAGGAAAAAAAAAAGCCTATGGCTCTAGTATGAAGAGATCTCTAAATAGAAATAATTGATTGCTTTATAGTTTAAAGAACAGATAAAGGGGAAAGTCAAATTCATCTGAGGTTTCTCCACGTGAACAACAACAAATTCTTCATTTGGAGATATGACTGCACTTCAACATTGGTTACAGGGCTCCCAGTAATCTGAATGATAGTTTGCAAAGTCTATGTGGGCAAGTAGATGGAAAGGTGAGTGTGTATGGGGATTACCTCTTAAAAAAAAAAAAAAAAAAAAACAACTCAGAAAGTGAGGCCCTAAATGAGTGATTCTCAAAGAGTAACCCTAGATCTTAAGTGACTCTCAAAGGACAGCCTGAAAGAGCAGTGTCAGATTCATGGAAAACTTGTTAGAAATACAAATCCCCGGGTGCCTGAGTCGCTCAGTGGGCTAAAGCCTCTGCCTTCAGCTCAGGTCATGATCTCAGGGTCCTGGGATCGAGGCCCACATTGGGCTCTCTGCTCTGCAGGAGCCTATTTCCTCCTTTCTCTGTCTACCTGTGATCTCTCTTTCTGTTAAATAAATAAATAAAAACTTTAAAAAAAAAGAAAGGAAGAAAGAAAGAAAGAAAGGAAGAAAGGAAGAAAGGAAGAAGGAAAAGAAAAGAAAAGAAAAGAAAAGAAAAGAAAAGAAAAGAAAAGAAAAGAAAAGAAAAGAAAAGAAAAGAAAAGAAAAGAAATCCCTGAACCTGCCTCAGACCTCAGGGCACGGAGCTCAGCAATCTGTGTTCTAACAAGCTCTCCCTACACGTGTTTCTTCTTCTTCTTCTTAATTTCTTCATTGAAATTCAATTAATTAACATATAGTGTATTATTTGTTTCAGGGGTACAGGTCTGTGATTCCTGTAGGTGATTCTGATGCGCACTAATTAAGAGCCACTGCTCCAAGCTATGCTAAGGGAATAGGTTACCACCAAAAGCTTTAAGTCTCCAGCTCCCTACAATGGCTGCATATCAGCATCACTAAAAACTTCTGAGGCTGGGTCCGAGCTCACAGAATCTGATTTAAAGATTTTATTTATTTATTTGAGAGAGAGAGAGCGCGCACTTGAGCGAGCGCACACACAGGGGGCAGAGGAGAGAGCGGAAACTCTCGCTGAGCAGGGAGCCCACAGTGGGGCTCAACCTCAGGACTCTGAGATCATTATCTGAGCTCAAGGCAGATGCTTAATCAACTAACCCACCCAGGTGCCCCCTCATAGAGTCTTTTTAAATACATTTTGCTTATCTGTCAGTTTAGATTCCTAGTATTCCAATGTTAAGTATCTAAATGATTTTATAATCTCAAACAGGGTTAAAATTTAGGAAAGTGTATGACCGTTTTATGTCTAAAAATACCCTCCTGCCCAATAAACATATATTAATAACTGAAACAACCATCAGGATTAGCTAATACATAGAGAAAATTTAAGTTGAAATCAGTAACACAGGACTATGTTGAAACTAGAAGGTTTCGACCAGTCCATTGAAAGAAAGAGAATAAAAAATTATTTTTCCATAAAGAAATTTTGAATAAATAAGTTATAACAGAGTGGAAAGAAAATGGACTTTGCAACTCAGATACACCTGAGTGAGAGTTTTTGGCTCTGTCATCTATCGACACTAACATTTTGGCTAATTGCTTTTTCTTTCCTAAGCCCGCCTTTCTCCTTTGTAAAAGAGTCAATATTATGAGCCTACATCAAAGAGATGGAAGGACTAAAGAAAGCATGTAAAGCATTCAGCACAATAATCAGCACATAGCACATGCTCATAAGGGTAGATTTCTTCCTAAGAAGAAAGTCATATTAAAATGAAAATATAGTAATGGAACAATGAATACATTCTAGGAATCTGGTAAAATGTCTTTCTGATATATTTTTTTAAGATTTTATTTATTTATTTAACAGAGAGAAACACAGCGAGAGAGGGAACACAAGAAGGGGGAGTGAGAGAGGGAGAAGCAGGCTTCCCTCCGGGCAGGGATCCCAATGTGGGGCTCGATCCCAGGACTCCGGGATCATGACCTGAGCTGAAGGCAGAGGCTTAACGACTGAGCCACCCAGGTGCCCTCTTTCTGATATTCTAAGCTAAGAAAAAAGAGTATTAAGACAATAACAATACTGTGAATGTAGGGGGAAGTTCTCCACAGCTTATGTATAGGAAGAAAATACAGTTAGATATAGACACTGTATTCACCCACCCCCTTACCCTGTCCATGAAAGCAATCAGTCATTCACTCAGTCTTTCTTTAGAAAAGTACTTCACAAGAGTTTTAGCTTGTGATCTTGTCTGCCAGACAGCATTCAAACGTGGATAACAGACTCTTATTCTCTTAGATACCAAGATCATATCCTTCATTTCTTCATTAAGGTAATTGCTAATAATGAAAAGAAATTCCCATCTGAGAATCTATAATGTTATAGCAGATGCACACGTAGTTCTGATTTTTCAAGTCATTAATCAGTTTACTTATTCATAAGGAAGATGAGCCAAATCTTCTAATGAGCAAATGGACATGTGTATCCCACTAGTTACTCACCTTCCTTTTTGCTAAATCTGCTTCAATATAAGAATTTCTTGAAACTACTGAACCCACTTCCATTCCCCCCCACCACCACCCCGTGTGACCAAGAAGTGGCCAGTGTGCACATTCACAAGCACATGCTGGGGTGGGGGTTGGGGGTGGGGAGCAGAAGGAAGTCATTCGTTCATTTGATATTAGAAACAGCTGATAGAGTTACTGGTAATTTATACTTTCTTAATAATTTAGGTTATTCTTCAAACTTTCTATAATAAGCATGTATTACTTTCAAAATGTGAAAATTTTAAGCATAGGGCTTATTTGATAACACAAAGTTAATAGTTCATAAATAAATGAAAACGAAAGAATAAACGTTCTGAAGCTTGCTAAGTTCTTCTGACTCCTTAAAAAAAAATACAAGCATACAAAATTAACTGTGTCTATCACGAAACTATTTTACCTATAATTATGCATGAAAGCAACTGAAAGTTTTTTTTTAAAGCATTATTAAAATTAAGCATACCTCCAGAAAGGAGACTGACATGATTTTCAAATGATGGTGGGAAAGAGATTACCTTAACACAGCATGTTGAAAAGTATATATGGCTCTAAAGAGGTAAGCTGTGTTTTCAATTCTCAGCTCCACTACATCCTAACAGGGTAATGGGGAATGTTACTTAATTTCTTTATCAATTTTTACAACTATAAAATGATAATATCAATTTCTTAAGCTTGCTATAAAAATTAAGGAAGGGCCTCTGAGTGACTCAGTCGGTTGAGCATCCGGCTCGATCTCAGCATCGTGAGCCCAGTGTTGGGCTCCTAGCTGGGTGAGGAGCTTTTAAAAAAAAAAAAAAAAAAAAAAAGGAATTAAAGGGAAAAAAATATGGGTACCACTCCTCACATACAAAAGCCAATAAATAAGAGTGGTATAATTATTGAACTAAAAGAAACACTGCCCAAATAAGGAAGGTAGGAGAGAGGTGATGAGCCCTAAAATTTTCTCCTATACAAGTGAGCTGTACCTACTTTACATTTATAACACACAACGAGATTTACAGAAAAACTTAGATTTTAAATCTAAGCCTTTTCCACTTGTCAGGAATTAAATAGCACCCAAAGTTCTAAAGTGTTATGCCAACATAACTACAATTCAAAAGAAGTACTCACTCAAAACATTTAAGAAAGTGTTTTAGTAAATTTTTAAATTTTAGAATAAATTTACTGACAAACCCGCTAAAATAATTCCTTATGAAGATAACACATTTTGTTCTTTGAAACTCTGTTACCAAAGTAGAAGTAATAGAGAAACCAAAAGGATTTTACAAAAGTAGCAGAAGCAGGAGAAGCTACAGAGGAAGCTCCAGGGGAAAAATACTGAATATTAAGAATATAGAGAAAAGAATTAATCCTTCACATCAAATGGTGACATCTCAGATACCTTCAATGCTAAAAAGTTTTCATTCTGTGACTTTTGTCCTATATACTATGTAGTTTAGGAAGAAAAGGCTTAGATTTAAAATCTAAGTGGAAACAAATGAACCAAGACCTCCTTGCAATGACAGGATATGAATGTCTGCAATTCTACTTCTAGGACTTTAAGGAAAAACATATGGACAAGAGTCATTACACATTGAGAGTAAAAACTTAACGCCCGCTAACAGAGGAACAGATAAAGAAAATGCGATGTATCCGTACCTGGAATATCTATAGCAACTAAAAGGATGAACTAGATTTATATAAGATCTGCTTCAAATGACTCAACTTGAGTACAGAAAGCAAACAAGTAACTAAACAGTACATGCAGTATGATACCACAACTATAGAAAATCTGCCCAGGGTTTGTGTGTGTGTGTCTGGAAGGCTAGGTTCCAAGTCCGCATGACACGGACAAGGAAGAATTTAGCTTTATCTGTAATGTTCTCACCTTTTAAAGAGAAGCAGTAGTTACATATTACTTGTTGAGTAATATGTTGAGAAAAAAGAAAGCATGATGTCTTCCATCATAAATGTTGAATCCTGGGTGCCTGGGTGGCTCAGTGGGTTAAGCCTCTGACTTGGCTCAGGTCATGGTCTCAGGGTCCTGGGATTAAGGCCCTCATTGGGCTCTCTGCTCAGCAGGGAGCCTGCTTCCTTCTCTCTCTGCCTGCCTCTATGCCTACTTGTGAACTCTGTCAAATAAGCGGGCAAAATCTTTTTAAATAAATAAATAAATAAATAAATGAATAAATAAATAAATAAATAAATAAATAAATAAAATAAAATAAAATAAAATAAAATGAAATAAAATAAAATAAATGTTGAATCCTTTCTTTTACTAGCCAAGTAAGATATCTATGACTATAACTTGTTGGAATACTATCTGCAAAAATGTGACAGAAAATGGAAAATGAAATATTTTAAAGTATTTATGAATGTTAACAAAAAATGGCAAGGGTTAATTTATAATAAAGGGGTATCTACTCTTTTTTTTTTTTTTTTTTCCCCTTAACAAGGTCAGGATAAGCTCCAGAAGTCAACTCCAGAAGTCAGTCTGACTCAGGTCTGACTGCTAAAAAGCCATCCTCAAATCACCCAGACTGACAAATGTCTCTCACTTCAGCTCTAACAGAACTGTGAAATTAAGTGATTTAGCTATGCTTCTGATATTTTCTATCTATACTTACTTGATTCTGAAGACTCTGACACATTACCTCTAATCTATGTAGCCACATGGAAAATTCAAGGGAGAAAGTATATACATGAACTAAAAAGGAAGCAAATTATCCTTCAACACTTCAGTACTGAATCTGGCAAGAGACAGACCTTATGTTGGTGTTTGTGGAATCGAGAACTGAAGGAGTATCTTCTTTAGATATAAGGTGGTGTTAAGCAAGGAAAATTATTCACAGGCTTCACTGAGAGCTGTTTGGATCCACAAGTGACAAAAGCAGAATATATAATTATGTTCTTTTCAGTTTCTCATAAGGAAAATACAGTAGAAGCCCTGCTGTCTGGTGCACTGATGACTGGAAAAGTCCTCTAAAGTTACATTCCTGAGTCCAGCAATTTGTATCATCCTAAAATATATGAAAAACATCCATTCTGCAATACCGTAATGTAGGACACAACCTTTTCTCGAAGCATGAATCAGCTAGCTAAAGTACTGTCTTCCTTGCAAAAACCACAGATGTAATTGTCTATAATCTCCATAAAGTACAGTGAAAACTTGAGTTATGCAAATTCAAGACCAAATCTAAATTTAACGATTCTCTCCCAAATCTTTTAGTCATCTTGCCTACAGTTAATTCAAGAGCAACTTTCTTTTGTGACACCTTTACTGAATCTTTCCAAAGCATGCAACTTAGACTGTCACTCAAATCTCTCCCATTTTTAGTGATTTTCTTTTCCTAAAGTTCTGTAGTGGCTGATTATACTGCATAATTACAGCAACCGGCACAACGCCATCAACAGATTTGGGAACAAACCCAAATGACTTGATAAGCTAACAGAGCAGGTGTGAGACGTACAAAGGCCTCATGGAAAGTCATCCCTCGTCACCTGTGAGTGTGGTCTGCTTTAGAGAGGGTTTTAAGAGGGTATGGGGGCTGCCAGTTAACTGAATAAGTGTGAGAAGTGCACGTGTCTTAGGAAAGCATCTCTGCATTGCACCTCTGCAAATGCTAGATTACACTTACTAATCACCAGATCTGTTCTTCAGTCTGTACATGATAAGAAATACAACAGCCTAAGATCCAGGCTGCACCTGTTGGTTCAACAAACCCTGAGCAACTCCCAGGGGCAAGTATCAGGTGTTGGGAGTCACAAATAATGGGTCATGCAGGATTTCTCAAGAGCAGTGTTGAAATTTAGGGCCCCCAAATTCTTTGTTATGGGGGCTATCCTGTGCATTTGTAGGATTAAACATCCTATTACCCTCTAGATGTCAGTAGCACCTTCCCCTGTGCTGGGACAAAGAATAGTGTCTTCAGACATTGGTAAATGTCCACTAGGGGGCAAAATTGCTCCTGGTTGAGAACCACACTGCGTTATGATGGGGCAGGAGCTTTCAGCACCTAATAAACTTCTTTGGGACTTAATAGAATTTTGGATGTTTGGATATATCAAGATCTTTGTTGCTTTGTCTGAAATTCAGAGAAGTAACCTGCTAATGGCCAGAACTGGTTACACGATGTATAGGGCCATAATGAAGGACATAATGAAAATGCGGGCCCCTCATTCAAAGTCACTAAGAATTTCAAGACTGTGACAGCAGAGCATTAAGCCAAGCACAGGGCCTGAAATGCTGCAGAAGGAACACATCCATAAAGCCACCCTGCCAACAGTAACTAGTCATACCAATAACCTCAGATTCCAGGGGCTCTTTCTACTAAATTCTGTCACTTTAATACCTATTACATCTCAATGAGTCAAGAAGTTTTAATATTTCAAGTCTCTATTCTTAATCACATTTTTTTTAAGGAATAGTCGCTGTACATGGAAAAAAACAGGACATAATAGTAAATTAACCTTTCACCTCAGTTTTTTAAAAAATCAGATTTTCAACAGAAACCCACTAAATTAGATTGACAGTTCAAATTATACGACCATCAAATCATTTGTGCTTTATTAAAAACAAAACCAGGAGGAGTTTATCATGTTTTATTAGTAGCATCTGTCTCCCATCTTGAATGCTACAGAAGATAGTAATGATGTTCTTTTGCCATTTGGGAACAGACAGACAGTCTTTCCTCAAAAATTATCTTTGGCAATGGATTCTTTAAATTATCCTTGCCATTTGGCAGGGGTTTTTTTTTTTTTTTTACTCCAGGTGTGGAAATTAGCATTGTGTTTATAGTATGATCAAGGGAAATATAATCATTTAGTATACAATGGCAGAATGCGTGTGGCTTAAAGAAGGGATGTTTGTATTTTTCTACTGCAGGTGTGTGACCACCAGGAACCTTCAATCTGGCTCTACTGCCATCAGTTTGGTCTTAAATGATAAAGATCACCACAACATACTCAACCCCATCTTTTACTTCTCCTTTGCCGTTTATAACATTCTTCCAAATGTAAACAAGCAAGATAATGTGACAGATAAGGTTTCTTGCAAACACAAGTAGCCAGTTAGTACTTTGGTTCACTAATGTTCGAAGGAACAGCTCACAAGCTTCCCAACAAGGGTTTGGAATCGAACTTTATGATCCCAGAACAGAGAGTGTACCAGGATGTCACTCTTCAGCAGTGGAAGGAAGACAGTGCGCCTCTGAAACACAGGCTGAATGACAATGTTATTAGGAGGACTTGCTGGGTAATGCCTAACAGAATATGTCGCTTCTAATTCTGCGCTTTCCAGTTTCTAAGCTTAAACATGTTGGTAAGGGGGCGCCTGGGTGGCTCAGTTGGTTAAGCAACTGCCTTTGGCTCAGGTCATGATCCCGGAGACCTGGGATCGAGCCCCACATCAGGCTCCCTGCTCAGCGGGAAGCCTGCTTCTCCCGCTCTCACTCCCTCTGCTGTGTTCCCTCTCCAGCTGTGTTTCTCTCTGTCAAATAAATAAATAAAATATTAAAAAACAAAAACAAAAACAAAAAACATGTTGGTAAGAAAATTCCCTCTGAAGAGATTTCTATGATCCTTCAGACATAAGGGGGCTCTAACAAAATATGGAATGACAGCTATAGTAAAAAAAAAAAAAGTTTTTAAAACTTATATAATCAAAAGAAATATACAAAGGATAGCTTCTAAGCAACTGTTTGCAAAGAGGGCACCCCAAATCATCAAGGGTTTTACTAAATAATGGAAAAACAAAAGTGAGTAAAATGAATTGTTACTTACAAAAGCTGAATGAGGTCTAAGCTTTACAAGAGAGTGGAAAGGGACAGAGTAACACTTCTTGGCGCACAGAATCCCATTTCCCACCCTCTTCCCCATGCTTAGAATGTGATAGGCAATCAAGAAATATTAACTGAGTGAATGAAATCAGTTAACACCTAAAATAATGCGAGGGAAAAGAAGATGCTTTTTAAGAAATACAGAATAAATTGACACAGAGTGGCTTAGAGTCTGACTTCTCATTCCTTATATGAAACCTATTTTTTAAAATGCAGAAAGTGTGCCAAGTTAATTACTTTTAGCTCACTCTTGGTTACTTTGTTGGTAGGCTGACCATGATAATAATTAATACTTGGACAGAGCTTAGCCAGACACAGTTCTCATAGCTTTACACATCAAATCATTCAATCTTCCAAATAATTCTCTATACAGACATTATAAATATCTGCATGTTATAGGAGAGGAGATTGAAGCAGAAAGAGGTCAACTAAATTGCCTAAAGTTGCACAGCTGTGATTAAAACCTAGGCAGTCTTTCCTGGAGTCCAGTCTCAACCTCTTCACTATGCCACAGGCATAAAGAAAACAAAAGGATAAAAAACTGACAAAAAGCACCGCCTTCCTGTTCTTACTCATAATGAGAATGCCATAATTTCACAAATCAAGGGAAAAATTATACTATTTTTTTAATGCTGCCAATATAGTATAAGGCTGTCCTTTGCCCAACTTAGAGCAAAATTAGATGGTTTGTTTTTTCATTATAGGGAAAGGGCTAAAGATTTTTTTTTTTAAATTATTGTCTGTGACTCTTTTTGCTTCTTTTCACATCTTTCCAGCAGTCTTTCCCAACCTCTTCTAAAAGGAATTATAGCAAAAATGTGTGCACTGTACCATAGCTCTAATTCACAGAGACTGTTTTGAACTGCAGTTTCTTCTTTGAAAGTGGCCACTATAAACAGATCTTGAGGCAACTCCAGAACCCTGTGGTACTTCAGAAGTACCTCCGAGAAACAAACTGAGGGTTTTAGAGGGGAGGGGGCTGGCGAGATGGGGGAAGCCTGGTAGTGGGTATTAAGGAGGGCACTATTGCATGGAGCACTGGGCATGGTGCATAAATAATGGATCTTGGAACACTGCATCAAAAACCAATGATGTATTTTATGGTGACTAACATAAAACAATTTAAAAATATTTTTTAAAAAAGAAGCACATCAACTGAGACAGTTGGTCTCTCCTCCCTCTCAGCCTACCTGGTCTCTGGGGGAACTGCTGACACAGTCAGACACATTCTCTAACAAAAGAGAACATTATATGGAAATACGATGTTTAAAGGGAATATCTTCATTTTTTATGCTTAACCCTTATAAAATTAAGAAAACCAGTAACAGTCTTCCTGAAATAGCTACAATGGTAGGGATGTCTACCAAAATTTCTTTCTTCATTATTGCTATCTATGTCCTTAAAGCCATCGATTCCACAGAAATTAAAGCAGGCAGCTCTCTAAACAAAAATACTGAATTTATAGCCAATTCCTATGTTAGAAACCCTATAAATCTGTGCAACTGTCAAGTATAAATCTGAAGAACTGACCAGGAGGTTATTACAGATAAAGATGTTAATTCAACAATGAATAATTACAAAAGGTTGCCAGGAACCTTTACATCCTACAACTACCTTCCCAGACAGCAGTATCCTCATCTCAGACATAAGACTGAGGCCGGCTACGTTAAGTGACTTACCCAGTCACTGCATCACAGTCTGGCTTTGAACCCACTCAAGTCTGTCTTTTTGCAAAGCTGATGCCACTGTATTACGTAAAAACTCTTTACCCTAAACCTGTAACAGTAAGCTACTCAGACATTTTATTCATAAATACAAAGATCTATAATTAAATAATGCAAAATTTTAAGGGAAAATATCATTGGGCATGTTCTTTGGGGGCTTACTTCCCTTATGTGTGCAACAACGGATGAGGAATTCACTTTTACTGAGCTCTTAATGTCTGTAGCCCCACACATTTTAGATACTCTGTCCCATTCATGCCTCACAACAATGGGGTGGGGCAGGCTTCAGCACCTGACCTTACAGCCAGAGACTTAAAACTTAGAAAGGAAATTAAATAACTTGCTCATAGTTACACAGAGAGCAATTAATCAGGCTTGTATTTAAATAGAAACAGAAAGGTGAAAAAAAAAATAAATGGAAACAAATAATTTCCAGAGAAAATGCAATCTCCTGAGACATAAACATATCTATTAATAAAATATATCTATACTCAAACATTATAAAACACGAATTTCCTGTTTCCTTACTTAGGTATTTGATAATATCTGCCTAGATTATACAAGTTCCTGAGGACAGGAACCTTTGTTTTTAAAAATTTCACATAAAAATAAATATATAAATAAATAAAAAAAACTTCACATAGGGGGTGCCTGGGTGGCTCAGTCATTAAGCATCTGCCTTCTGCTCAGGTTATGATCCCCAGGTTGTGGAATCAAGCCCCACATTGGGCTTCCTGCTCAGCAGGAGTCTGTTTCTTCCTCTCCCCCTGCCACTGTCCTCTGTTCATGCTCTCTCTTAAAAAACAAAACAAAACTTGGTATATACCACATGGCCCTTTATACTGTAACATGCAAGTAGTAAGCTCCTGATAAATATGTGTCAAATAATAGATGAATACGCAGGTCTGGCCCAGAGATTAGCAAAATTCACCAAAGAACTTACGCGGTGAGTATCTAATATGCTGATTAAGTACAAAGTACAAAATGCTAACCTCTAATGGAGATTTCTAGCTCTCACAAATTTACCTAGGTAAGAAAACTGTTTATCTCTTTTGTAAAAGAAGATTCTACAACTCAGTAAATGAATACACCAAAACATCAAGTTGAGAAAAAAATCTAAGGATTCCATAAAAAGACTCCATTTGAGTAATTTAAAAATCAAGTATTAGACTCATCCCAGTTTACAAAAGATATTCCTGAATTACCACCTTCCTATATAAAATTATTAGCATGAAACTATACTAGATCCAGCCAATTTCTTTTTCAGAGATTATAAAAAAAAAAAAAAAAAAAAACTGATGCAAATGACTGTTTGGGGAAGACTGTTTTCTAGGATAATGGAATTAAGTACTTGATAAAAACTCCAAAAGTCCAAGTAAACATCTTATAGGGAAATGTCTGAATTGCTGCTGGTATAAATTAACAGGTAATGAAGCATATAAGAGAATCTTTAAATAAAAGGGATATTTCTCACATTATTTATAAGTCTACTTAATACCTATAATTTATTCTTATCTGGGTACTTCAGAATATTAGAACAAAAAGTATACTTATTCCACTCAAGAGAGGAAAGAGTTTCCAATACAACTCATAGATTAAATGTCATTAAAAAAAAGGTTAATCCTGGTATTATTTAAATGGTTAAACTTAACCTGTTCATTCACAACTTTAGAATCTCATCTCTTTAATTATAAAATGAATAAAATAGAACTACCTCAGGCACAGAAAAAAACACATAATGAGGTCTACAGTTCATGTAAAATCAAAGATAAATCAATATGACTACTTTATAAATAGTGCACATATTAATATTTCTGACTCACTAGTGGAATGTTAGGTTCCTTACCACCAGGAACAACCTTTATCTCGCTCAGTACTTTTATACACCTGACATCAGATAATTAAACTAGACTCTTTTAAAAACTGAGATGCTTATCTTCAGTAAAACAATTAAGCTAAATATAATATTGCCTCTGACTACTTTCTCTCAAACTCTAATATGGTACTACCCAAGTAGATAAGCATACTTTTTTTTAATTACAGAGATATAATTTATAGGCCATAAAATTCACCATTTGAAAGTACACAGTTCCGTGGTTTTAGTATATTCACAAGGTCATGCAAAATCACCACTAATTACAAAATACTTTCACTACCCAAAATAGAAGTCCCATACCCATTAGTTATCACTCCCCATTCAAGCCCCAGCCAACCACAGACCTGTCTCTACTTAACTAGCCTATTCTGGCACTCGATCTAAATGGCATCCTACAACATGAAGCCCTTTTGTGCCTGCTTTCTTTCCATCTGGTATAATCCTTTCATGGTTCATATGTGTTGAACCACTTATCTGTATTTCATTCCTTTTGATAACTGAATAACAGTCTATTTTATTGATATGCTACATTTCATTTATCCATTCACCAAGTGATGAATGTTTGGGTTATTCCCAATTTTTTGTACTATGAATAATAATGCTATAAACATTTGTATACAAGTTTGCATGAGTATCTGTTTTTAATTCCCTCGGGTATGTATTGGAAGTGTCCTTGGTAATTTGATGTTTCACTTTTTGTAAAACTGCCAAACTGGTTTCCATTACAAGTGAACCATTTTATACTGTCTCAAGCAGTCTATGAGGGTTCCGATTTCTCCACATTCTCACCAATCACTATCTCCTGAGGTTTTTTGTTTGTTTTTAATTCCAGTCAACCTGCTGGTGAAATGGTTATCTCATTGTGGTTCTGATTTGCATTTCTCTAATACTGAACATCTTGTGCTGTGTTCATTGACCACTTGTATATCTTATTTGGAAAAATGTCTATTTACTTCTACCCATTTTTAAAAAGTCTGTTATCTTTTAATTATCTAGCTATGAGCATTCTGTATGCATTCTGGATATTAGACCCTTATCAGATATACGATTTGCAAATATTTTCTCCCATTCTATAGGTTGCTATTACATTTTTGGAATAGTATCCTTTGACACATGACAGTTTTAAATTTTGATGAAGCCCAATTTTTCTTTTTCTTTTGATACCTGTGCTTTTGGTATCATTTCTAAGAAATCACTGCCAAATATAATGTCTGTAAGATTTTCTCCTCTGTTTTCTTTTAGAAGTTTTATAATTTTAGCTCATAAATGTCTTCAATCCTTACTCCAACTAATTTTTGATACAGTATATATATCAAATATAGTATACATAGTATAAAGTAAGGGTCCAATTTCATTCTTTGGTATGTAGATTATCCAGCTGTTTCAGCACCATTTCTTGAAAAGATCATTCTTTCCCCCTAAAATGATCCTGATACCTTTGTTAAAAATCAAGTGACCGTAGATTTATGGGTTTATTTCCAGACTCTCAATTACCTTCCACTGATCTACAGGTCTAGCTTAATGCCAATACCACAGTGTTTTTAATTACAGTAGCTTTGCAATAATTTTTCAGGTCAGAAAGGGTTAAGTCCTCCAGCTTTGTTCTTCCTTTTCAAGATTGTTTTGGCTACTCTGGGTCCTTTGCACTTCAACATGACATTTAGGGTCAGCCTGCTAATTTCTTAGAATTAGGCACCTATCATCTTCATGAGGACTGCACTGAACCTGCAGACCAACTGAGAAGTACTGCCATCATAATGACGGCATCTTAATGATTGGTCTTCCAATCCGTGACCATAGGAGTCTCTTTCCATTTATCTAGGTATACTTTAATTTCTTTCAACAATATTTTGTTTTCAATGTACAAGCTTTATACTTCTCTATCACTAAGATATGATGCTTAAGAAGGGGCTAACACATAAGCCCTCATTTAAAATATGTCAATAAAACCAAACTTTTTATTTAAAGAATAATCTATAAACTATGCTTTATTATAAGTAAAACACAAATATGAAGAGTCCTAAGATTTTCAGAGTTGGAAAAGTTCCATTTAACAGTTCCGTAAATATGCACTGAGAAGCCAGCACTAAGAAAGAACACAGTGCCTGTCCCGGCAGATTGTTACAGAGAATGTATACGTGTGTGTGTGTGTGTGCATGTGTATAATAGACGGCAGGATAAGAGGGATGAAGAGATGTTAAAAACAAAACAAAACAAAACAAAAACAAAAAAAACCAACAGTGTGCCATTAACTTACTGTCTTTGAATTTATGGTTGGAGAAACCAAAGCCCCAAATTGCTGTGTCATTTAAATAAGGTAACATAGTTAATTAGTGCATGAGCTGTACAAAAATTTGCATTAAGGTTTAAAAGAAAGAGGACACTTCAACACAATGTGAGTGTTACCCCCTGGCTCGGATTCTTCATTGCTGTTTATCACAGATTTTTATCATTTAGTAGATATTAATACAACATTTAAGTGTAGTGCTAAGCTGCTAGAGAAATAATGAAGAACAAGACAGAAATCAGAAAGCCTGTCCTCGTGTGGCTTATAGTCTTTGCCTTTCTATTTTGTCAATAAGAGGTAATTCTGATGTTGAAAATACTACCTTTCTAAAAGTTGCTCCTAGTTTTTATTGTAAAATAACCCCAATCCTTCTATCTTAATAGAGTCTCTTATAAGAATAAGTCAAGAACAGCAAGATCTTCTCAATAATGAGGTTTCTGGCCATTGTCCCTGGGCAGGCAGAGCTGCTAGGTACCAACTGGTCCTTAGAACAAAATGAAAGGCGACCATAGTTCTGAGTTCCATATTACCTAGGATTCTATTTCTTCTACTACTGGCACAGATTTTTACCTGTTGGCACCTGTTTGGAGAATTACCACTCCCCAATTCTCAGTCCATGTTGTTTGGAATGCGTATGACTAATAAGTCACCATAAACCCTTATCACACAGACTGCTTTGGGGGTGGGCACATAAAACAGACAGGCCCGTAAGAGCCTTCTCTGAAATTCTGTTGGGAGTTATCAGGAAAGGAGTACTGTAGGGCCATTAATGTTGCTAAGTAGTAAACTTTAAGGCAAAACTAGACATCTAATAGTCACTTTTGCTAACATACAGGGAGAGCCAAGTGGAGAATAAAGCCTACATATTCATACACACAGAACAAAAGGAAGCTCACATAACTTGCATAAGCTACCCTGCCCCTCATTTTTAACTTCAAGCTACTTTAAGCTGTGTTTCCAAAATATAATTCCAACGTGTCCTGCTTAATGCGTAGCCTCCTAAAATTAAATTCCTTATTCAAATAACGAGTGAGCTTCAGGCACTAGACCTGGGCTCTGGGTAAGTTAAAGGGGAATAATGATTTAAACAATATAGACCATTTCCATGACCAGCCCTTCAACCACTTGTTTCAAATTTCATTTCTTTCTGTTCTCCCCTCCTTCACTCTGCACCAGCCACACTGGCTTTGAACATACCAAATGCAGTCTCACCCTGAGGATCTTATCCCCGCTGGTACCTGTCCTGCACCACTTAGAGGGACGGGTGCATGACCCCTCCCTCAGTTCCTCAGCTTCCATCAGAGGCTTCTACACCAAAGAGGTCACTCCTTACCTTTCTACCCGCCAGGCAATTAAGACTCTCTTTCCCCACCACTTTACCATTCCCCATCACACTTACCGTTCCTTAGTCTTATCTATTCCTTTATATTGGCTGGGTTCTCTCGCCCCAAGTAGGTACATGAAGGCGGAGTCTGGGCAGTGGTAACTGCTGTAAATGAAGCCGTGAGAACAGGGTCTGGCATTTGGTAAGTGCCTGATTTTTGTTAAATGAACAAATTAATAAATGTAATGAAAATTCTGTGGTCAATGGTTATGTAAGTTTGTCACTTACCATAGACTGTGTGTAATTTTATCAACTCCCAAACTTTAAAATACACAGAAAATAGTAAACTAAGTAAAAGAGTTATCACTTCTTCATAGAAGTTAAAGAATTTTGACAACATATATCTTTTTGTAAACTGTATCTTGTGAGATAATTATTAAACCTATTTGCCTCCTTTTGGAATATATTGTAGGTCCTAAATGCACTTCTTTCAGGTTTTCAAGAGACATACTACATTTTGAATAATGAAACATAGACACAAGCCCTTCTCTTTTTTCTTAAGAGACTTTGGGTTTATTGATGAAATACTCTTCATTGTCTAAAGGATCATTAAAATAAATAAAAATGTATCATGTGACAGACTACCATCACTGATACTTCTGAAGACCAGGAAATCTGCATTTTTTTTTTAAGATTTACTTATCTGAGAGACATGGAGAGCAAGCAGGAGTGCACACAAGTGAGCACGAGCAGGGGGAGGGGCAGAGGGAGATGGAGAGAGAATCCTCAAGCAGACTCCCTGCTGAGCGTGGAGCCCACCGTGGCGCTCCATCCCGTGACCCTGAGATCACGACCTGAGCCGAGACAAGAGTGGGATGCCCAGCTGACTGAGCCACTCAGCTGCCTTGAAACCTGCACCCTTAATCAATGCCCTTACTATGTGTATCTCGAGGGTTTATATAATATTAATAGCAAACATCACTGAACACTATATATGATTTAATAAGAATTTTAAGAATAGGGAATCCCTCGTTTCACCATGTCTACATAACCAGACCATTGCCTGCCCTTATCTGTGAGTCATTCTGTGGCCAACCATCCTACAACAGTCCATCCTATTACTCCCCAGAAAAATTTCCATTTTATTGGCAATAGTTGATAGTGCCCTATTTATTTTGTTAGTGACTATCTCTTCTAGGTAGAAATAAGCTCCTTCAGAATAAGGACCCTTTCCATTTTGTTCAGTATGAAAGGCTGTAGACAACAGGGGTTAAGAGACCATTACTTAGATAAAAATCCTGGCTCTGCCTCTTAGTTGTGTGATATGGATTCCTCATACCACCCACTCCTGCCCTGACTCTGTTTCTTCATTTGTGAAACTGGGATCCTAATATTATGGGCCTCTATTGCTCTGAGAATTACATTGGTTAGACACATAATATTTGGCATATAAGAAGTGCCCAACGAATGTTAGCTATTATTCTTGTAAAACCCTGTATCCCAGCACCTAGTACAGTGCCTGACACACAGGTAGGAGTCAATGCCTCTGCATGGATGAATTATCCCAGACTTAAAACCCCAGTCTGAGTTATTAACTGCCTCTCCCTATTATTGCTGACTGTCAGTCAACAGTTTGATCAACTTTTATTTGAGAAAAACAAAACTTCTCTGATTTGAGTCAGAAAAAGTTTGAAAAATTCTCTTTGGGATTTCATTTCAAATGGCAGGATGTGTAAACAAATTAACTGATACTAACCATAGAAGGGAACATCTTTTTGATTAATTCCAACTGTTACAGCTGTTACAGCTCAAGGAAAAGTGTCAAGGAAACGGAATAGCCTGTGTTTCCCTATGAAAATTTATACTATGTGCATGAAACTGTAACAAAACATTTAAAAAAAAAAATCTTGAAGCATGGAAATACTTTTCTTATGCAGAAATCTTAAAATCTATTGAAATACAGGGTAGGGGCGCCTGGGTGGCTCAGTTGGTTAAGCAACTGCCTTCGGCTCAGGTCATGATCCCGGAGACCTGGGATCGAGTCCCACATCGGGCTCCCTGCTCGGTGGGAAGCCTGCTTCTCCCTCTCTCACTCCCCCTGCTTGTGTTCCCTCTCTGGCTGTGTTTCTCTCTGTCAAATAAACAAAATCTTAAAAAAAAAAAAAAAAAAAAAGAAAGAAAGAAATACAGGGTAATGAATGATTAACAATATGCACCTGAATCAAGACAGGTTTGAGTTCTGACTTTTTGCCACTTAGCAGGCAGGGAGACCATGCTTTCTGGGCCTCATTTTTCTTATTTCCCAAACGGTGTAATAATAATAGTAACTATTTCAGAGGGTTGTAGGATTGAAAGATACAATAATACCATGTAAAATCTATGCACAAAGTAAATGTACATGCTTCTAAAATGATTTTTTTTTACTGATTTCAAACTGCTGACAGTTTAAAATTATAAAGTTATAAAATTTACTTTAAAAATGACTGTTTCTCAAACCTCCTCTTTAAAAGCAGTAAGACTCTAAATGATACTGCTCTCCCTTTGCTGCCAGAAATGTCACCTGCATAGGAAATATTCCATAGGTAATTCAAACTCATAAAACACACTTTTCAAAAAAAAAAAAACAAAAAAACTACAGAGTTGAATGGACGTTTAACAAGACTATTAAACAATAGAAAAATCTACAGAATTATTACATGGATGCTGAGCATATTTAATAATTCTTACAAAATGATTCAAAAGACTGTTTTTAAGCTATTTCAAAAAATAAAATTAAGTCATTTTTCACAGAATATTTTTGAAAAATATGAATTCCCAAGACTTCTCGAGGCGGATACATCTAAAGATACACCAGCTAATGAGAACATCCCAAACAAAACGAGCACCAATCCTCACCCCTAAGGCTCCAACCACAGCTGTATGGGCAAGGCTGTTATTTGTTTTATGAGTACCAAAGCCTCTGTAGCCCAGCCCACAATGTTTGGATTTCATAATGCTCAACTTTCACAATGGAAGATTTTACCATGTTTGAGGTGTGTACACGTGCAATATGGGCCCTCTCCGAATTATAATCTATTCCCCATAATTATCAACAAAAACCTACTCATAAGTGCTATCCCCCAGCAGTGGACCTTAGTGAGGGTTTGCTTTAAAATTCTAGAATAGTAATAAATCACATAATATTTTATAGATTTTGTATTGGAAATCTCATTGTACTCTTAAATTCTACACCTCAAAATTAAGTTTTTATTTTCTATTTTTATTTGTAAGAGATTTCATTATTTATTTGACAGACAGAAAGCGTGCACATGAGCAGTGAGGGGGGTAGAAGGAGAGGGAGACAGACTGCGCTGAGCAGGAAGCCTGACGCAGGGCTCAATCCCAGGACACGAGCCGAAATCAAGAGTCAGATGCTTAACTGACTAAGCCACCCAGGTGCCCCCAAAATTGAGTTTTTTAAATCGGGCCCAACAGGTTACAGACCAAAAGAAATTAGTAACTGCTGACACACAAATTCCAAATAGTCTTGATAGAGTCCACAAAGACTATAAACATACCCATCTGCCCTTGGAAAGTGGGCCATTCAGCAATAATCTTTTTGTACTGAATTACATCTCCTCCTCACCAACCACTTGGGAGGGTCCCCTGGCTTCAGGATGACTGAATCCCACAAAAGAAAGGCTTCCCCTGTGGCTGGCACTCTACTTCCTCCTCCAAATCTCAAGGACCAAAGGTCAGACGTCAACGTCCACTCCTCCCGCAGGAGTAAAAGGCAGCCAGAGAAACACTGATGAAGTGCTTGGTGGGTGTTAAGCGGGGACTGTATCTGGTGGTGGAGTGCAAAGATAAGTAACACCGTGTTGCTAGTGGGACAGGAGCGTGATAGTCCGGTGCCGAGTGCCGCAGAGCAGTACTGCCCGGAGTCGGCAGGGAAGGCAGGCCCCTTGCCCTGCACTCTCAGAGACAGGACAGATCACAGGAAGGCTGGAGGGCACGTCTCGTTTGCCTGCTCTAGGAAAGGCCAGGTCTGCTCCCTCTTCTTCCAGGAGCTGCTCCTTAATGAACCTTCTACCTATAGCAACAACCTGAATAAAATCATCTCCCTACTTACTCGGTGTATTCTACCTTCCATGAAAGGTGTCATCTTGCTTTGACTGTCATCCAAGGAAAGGGAGCAACAATCTCCGTTCACACGGGAACAGACACCTGCTCGGGGTGCGGTCCCAACTGTTGGACAGGGCAGCCGGCCACCGTAGGCGACGAGACCCGGCTCTCCCCACGGAGCCTGGCTTCTGCTGCCCCGTCACAGCGTAGGTGACAGCCCACGTCCTGATGGACCTGTGAGGCTGCGGCCCATACTTGAAGGAAGCCATACGCTCTGAGCCCTGGTCTCCTAAAAGCTCCAGCTTCAGTCACCCACAGGCTTTTCGGCAACGCTCCCAAAATGTTCCTTTTGTGACGACGCACCACGTGCACACGTTCACACACCTGCCAGACACACTTACCCAACGCACTATCTGCACAGAAATCCAAGGGGACACACACCACGAGTGAATAGGTTGAAGAGACTTCCGTGAAGATATGAAAAAATAAATGAATAATCAGTATCCCAAACTGGTCCTAAAAGAAAAACTGAAGCAACTGATAAAACAGAACAACGATTAAAGAAGGGGGTCAGCGAACTGCAGTCCACAGGCCACATTTAGTTGGTTTCCTATGCTTGCAAATAATAAAATCTAACAGGCATGAAAAAACAATCTCTTGGGTTTTACTGGCACAAAGCCACATTCATTCCTTGACATACTGTCCCTGCTTTCATGCTGTCATGGCCGAGCTAAGGAGCTGCAAGTCACAAAGCCATGCATGCACTATCCTGCCCTCTTCAGAAAAGGTTTGCCAAGTCCTGGCATCAAGCATCAAAATAAATTCTTTCTACTCAAGAAAGAAATGCCCCAAATCTATTCTATTAAAAAGCAAAATCAGAATACCCCTATAACTATCTTCTCATTAGTTCTTTCAGATGAAACATCACTGTAACCCACTCCGTTGACCCTGTACTCTTGTGCGACACAATAAAATACCAGCATCTATTGGATAAATCAGGCAGAAACAATTAAACATTTCTAGTTCAGTCATTAAAAGGGGGGGGCATTTAAAAGTAAACAATGAACTGTATTAAATTTACTAATGGAGAACAGAATCAAAAGGCTTCTTAGCACACAGAAAATCCCTAATATGCTGCTAGCTCTCAAATTTAATACATTCTCTTTATGAGACAATTTTTACATTTTTCTTTGCAGAGTTCGCGGGTTGGATGAATTAACCAAGCTCGGGAACTGCTGACTCCACCGCCCTCTCAGCTCCAACCCACGTCATCTCCCTGCCTGGCCAGTCAGGAGCCATGGTCACTTGGTGTGCTTTGCTCCTTCAGAATCACTTTAAATCAGACTATAAAGGAACTCAGAACAAGTTAAGGAACGTGTTTCTGAGGAGAGGGCTGATCCTGTGTGCTGGGGTGGTAACTTTGGAGGACACAGAGACGAGAGGGAAGACACCAGAATGAAGGGCAGAATGGAAGGCACCATGACCCAGGCAGAGGGGTGACCCCCCTCAGACCTAACCCAGGCAGTGACATTGAGAGTGGGGAAGAGGAAATGGTTGGGAACTACACTCTTCCCAAGTTGCAAGCAACTGAACTAAATAAGTCAATTGACTTTGAAGGTTGACCTTCTTGTTTTTTTCTATTTTGTAGCTGTTTTGTTTTCTTTCCTTTTAAAAAAGGACATTCTTTTTTTTTTATTATTGTTACTAAAATTTTTTTTCCAGTGTTCCAAGATTCATTCCCCATTCCCCACACCCAGTGCTCCACACTTTAAGTGTCCCCAGTACCCACCACCAGGCTCTCCCATCCCTCCACCCCCCTCCCTCCAAGTCCCTCAGTTTGTTTCTGTGTCCAAAGTCTCTGTCGTTTTGTTTCCCTCCCTAGATTACCCTAGTTCCCATTTGCTTTCCTTCTGCCACTGTCCTCCAGTTTGCCTCTCATGCACCGCAAGTAAGTGAGACCATGCGATACTTGACTTTCTCTTCTTGGCTTATTTCACTCAGCATAATCTCTTCCAGTCCAGTCCTTGTTGCTACAAAAGTTGGGTATTCATCCTTTCTGACGGAGGCATAGTTTTCCATTGTATATATGTACCACATCTTCTTTATCCATTCATCTGTTGATGGGCACCTTGGCTCTTTCCACAGTTTGGCGATTGTGGCCATTGCTGCGATGAACATTGGGGTGCATATGGCCCTTCTTTTCACTACATCCGTATCTGTG